>CM074499.1:19016088-19238335 GCA_037389245.1 Oryzias sinensis | reverse complement strand
TGTGTGTGTGTGTGTGTGTGTGTGTGTGTGTGTGTATACAGTACTTCTTTTTTGGGCAAGGACAAAGATGGAATTTACAACCATTATGTTGTTCACCTCATACAGAAGCACCTATTTGCAGACGAAAACTTGGTATTTTAGTTGGTGGTGGAATCAAACACTGAAACCAGACATTCAAAACCACATAAACAAGACTGAAACAAAAACCGAGAAAACATGCAAAGGTTTAAATCATCCGGGGTACAAAATGTCTCATTCGGAAAAAATGTGACAAATCAAATTGAAGTGTTGGGGAGCTGGAGGAAAACAAAATCCATTGTTAGAAACATTTTAAAATCTGTTATTGATCCTTAAACTCTGTTTTTCTTTCATATACAAGACATTTATTAAAAACATAAAAATAGGGAAAAGTGTTTTATTTAAGAAAGGCACTATAAATGTTCCTTGTTCTGTGCTGGTTTACTGCTTATGAACGTTGAAGTGTACACTAAACTATCTTGTGTCGGGACAAATGTGAAGTAGGTCAATGCAGTGTTAGAAATTTTGATACAATATATTAATTCTTCTCTTTGTTTTTAAAGAACAATAACAATGTGAAGTGGCCTAAACTAAGCATTAAGAGGCCCTGACTTCTCAACTCTATGACACTCCATAAAACCAAAAGACAGTTGATTTAGGCCAAATGTCTGTTTCAGCATGCATGTTAACCGGGCCACCAAAGGACCTAAACTGTAGATTTGACTTTGTGTCTTCATGGCATTCAGTTTCCAAACCCCTCTGTCACCCTACAGCAGTGGACCAGTGGAACTGGATCTCTAAGCTCAGTCCATCTGATAGCCGCTGTGACTGCGTGCCGCTCCGTCCACCTGTCAGTGCTGTGTGACTGTTATGCAGCCAGTCAGGCAACCACAGCCTGGCCACTGCCCCTGCCTTATCTGGATAATGAGCTGCATTTAGGTCCATTATGAGCTGACCCCAAGGACTTTCATTGCTGCTGAGTGGAGGCTTTGCGCCAGTGATGGATGGGCCAGCAGGGAATGTGATACACGACTCGATTGTGCTGTAAGAGCAAAAACGACAGAAATGAAAACAAGAGGGTGATTGGATGATGCCGCAGGACAGATATTGTGAAAGTGAGAATGGTTGACTGACCTGCTGTGTTTGCTAAAACTAAACATTGATACTCTCAAAAATGGATCAAACTCTCATGTTTTCTGGGATTTTTGTGTCTCCACTACACTAAATGTGGTGCAGTATTGGTAACCATTGTGCTATCTTAGGCACTTTAACACTGGGAGTTGGGTCATCTAGACCCACTAGACAGTGTGCTGTACCTTTTATCTTCAATGATTTGTGATCTTCGCTGGTTTCTATGGATTACATGAAATCCTCTTCACCTTTATCCACCTTTGGTAGGGATAACACATCAATGTAAGGGTAGGGTCATAGGATAGCACAAGGGTTAATCAAAACACACCTGCAAATGTGATCCTTGCTTGTGCTTACACTATAGAGGGAGATTCTATAGGGTAAGATCACTGGCAAAATGAAACATGTGCCCATAGACAAGTTGTGCACACTTTGGAAAAAAAAAGTGGTTTTATGTTTAACATGTTTGTTTTGAATATGATTTAACAGTATTCTCTCCATATTTGCGGGGGTTAGTGACCAGAGACACCCGCGAATACGCAGAATCTGCGGACACGGAGAACCATCACCACCCCGTGGCCGAAGTATGTCCGTCACAGATCCTTACTCGTTAAAAACCCTTCTGAAACGTTTCTGATGCTTTGTAAAACATTTAGTAAAGAACATTGGAATATAGCTCAACATAAAGACTTTTTTTAGTCAGACCAATAGACTGTTTAGTAGCGTACTTTATAACGCACATTAGGAGTGTCACTCTCACTGTGCCTTAAAACCAGGAGCCCTTGCTTCCCCCTTCATCAGTTAAGTGTTAAAGAGCATCTTCTTCCAGAAGAGGCCAGTTTCATCTATATTAAATTCAATTCAATTCAATTTTATTTGTATAGCCCAAATTCACAACAACAGTCGTCTCGATGGGCTTCGTATCGGTAATTGAAAAAGTGAAACATAAAATCAAAGGATCATGAATACATAGAGTTCAATAGGAAAATACTAAATTGAAGTAACAAACTGACTAAGCCAAACTGGACATCCCTGCCCTTAGACCCTCCTTCGCGGTAAGGAAAAACAAGAGCAAGAGCAAAGACGAGGTACACGGTCAGGAACAGGAGCACGGAACACCTGCTCCGGACGATAGTTATTCTCCGCGATTTTTTTTCTCTGCCTATCAGGATATTTTCTGGCCGCTCTTGAATAAGCTGATGCCATTTCTCCATGCAGGTGCACAAAGTTCGGTTATAGCGATTCAGGAACCGGTGGAACCAGCTCTTCCTCACTGTGAAATATTCTTTAGCAGCCGGTGGGGAAGCTCTTGGCTCTTCATCTATCCCATCCTCGGAAATTTCCGCAGCACCTCTTTCGGACACAAAAGTCTGATACAAGCGTCTTGAGTTGTCTGAGTTTTTGTGATGAACCGGAGGAGTCACGTGATTGAAAAAAGAATCTGTGCGCACGTCAAACGGCAAATATTGAAACGCAAATAAGCGGGGGAACACTGTGCTTGTTGTTGAAGACGACTTTTCTTTGCTTTGAAATGAAATTTATTCTTCTTCATCATCACAGGGTCACGGACATGTATATAAAGTCATAAAACAGGGATACCACAAAGTGCCCATTTGCCCGATAACCACAGAACATAGAAAAAAAATGCCTCCAGGAATTGATGAATAGCTGACATGTTTTAAAAACAACCTTAGCATTTTTATTTGTAGCATAAATGTATAAATTTTTTGTTTATGAAAGAAGCCGCTAACCTTCATGTCGCAGCAGTGGAGTCATAAACAAAAAACCGAATAGTTTACAAACAACAACATAATTCCGTAGTTACTGGAGCTAGAACATTTCATATGGGTGGGTGGGAGGCGGGCAGAAGACTTTGGTTTGGTAACAAATGAGAACAGCACAGCCTTTATAGATGAAAAGATCAAAAATAGGTATTACAAAAAGTTTTACTATGATTATTATTATTAATAATAAAAACAGCGGTTCTTTTAGCTGAGATGCTATTGCTTAAAAATGTGTTTCAGTCTTTATCAATAATACCTATATTGACTCAAAATTTGGGGGGCTAAGCTTTTTTGCCGCTGTCCCCCATTGCCCTCCTGTAGCTCTGCCCCCAGACAGTAAAACTACTCTACATTTAATGTGTACACAAAGGTAAAGCAAAATAATCTTGTCATGTGTTTGGAAGACATTTTAAAGAAGGAAATAAAGTTGGACATTTTAGTCTTAGTGATGTGACTTTTATACAACCAGTGCTGCGGTGGGCTGCCAGTTTCTTTAGCTTATCAGTTAGCTTATCTTTGTTTTTGTTTTTCTATCAACTTTTTTGCACAGACATGGACATTTTTTATACGTGTAGTGACATGTCTCGCACTCCTTTTTGGACCATTTCCCACCACTTCTTGGTCTGAAACTGGGTTGTCACCTGGCAACAACAAGATGCCATTGAAAAAGCAGCGGAGAACGCGGTTTTTATTATCGGGTATTTCACTGTTCACATTTTAACATATCCCATCAGAGGTCGCCACAGAGAATCAGCTTTCACTGATTCACACTAGTCATTTGTCAGAACGGATTCTCTTCCTGTATTTTATAATACAGTCTGGGAGACCCAGACTTTGGCCCCTTACAGAGTTATGAAGTTATGGATGATCATTACTCCCCCTGTGAAGCGAACCCTGGTTTCAGTCCTACGTGTAGACAACTGAGCCATCCAGCTGCTTATTTCAACATATAACAGGTAACAAATGAGTCACTGTGGCATCAATAAAGTTTATGTCTATTCTATTTTAGTTAAATAAATGAGCCTCAGTATGAATGCGCACCTTGTGTTTCGTGACCATATATCTGTATCCCCGCGATGAATTCTTGATAGTAATGCAACATGGGAAATTTTGTATTCAGGACAAAGAAAAGTCGTATTTGAAACAAAGACAAATCATATTCACGGACACTAAATGCTGCTTTCAGATTTTTTTGCAAAGTTGTGCAAAAAGTATTAATTGGTGCACAACTTTATCTGTGAGCATACAGTACTTCTTCTTTCACTTTCGGCTTTTCCCATCAGGGGTCGCCACAGCGAAACAACCTCTCTTTCGAGGAGGAGTCGCATGGTTAACTTGGCAATGTTTATACGCCGGATGCCCCTCCTGACACAACCCTCTCAATTTACCCGGGCTTGGGACTGGCACAGAAGCAGAGAAGGGAATAGGGAGCAGCCCGGATTCCTTCACTGAGACTCATTTATCTTGTTACAACTTTGAATTACTAGAATTTTGTCAACAATACTTATGTGGCTGTTTCTTTTTTTAAAAACTTTTCAGGTTAAGTTAAAAGTTTTTGGAAACTTGGATGTTTATTCATTGCTAAAGTTGCCTCCTCCGTTAACAAACCCATACCTTGTCGGATTTAAAGCTTTAAATCATGGGTGCCCAAAGTCGGGCCCGCAGGGCTAAATTTGGCCCACCAAAGGTTTTCTTTTGGCCCATCAAGTCGGGCCTGTAGAGGCCACAGAGTGTTTAGTTAAAATCCCTTAACCTTTCCCATTCATTTATGGAGCGACAAAGGCAGTAACAAACGGATCAGAGGCATTTTAAACAAATATGGGAGGAGGATTATTTTTCTCCACAAATCTCTTCTCAGGTTGTTTGTCTTTTTTGTCCGGGGCTGTACTTGAAGAGTACAAAATACGCCGCCACTGCGAGGCTAAACACGCAGTTTTATCCAAAGACAACGGTGAGACATTCTAGGGAGTTCCAATCTAAATTTCTGTCACAGCAAGCCTCATGATCCCCTCGGCAGCACAGGACAGCGCCACATCAGCTAGCTACGAAAGTTCACCGTTAATTGCCGAGAGTTGGAGATCGAGAGAGATTCAAAGAAAAATGTTACTAACTTTTTAGTCTCACTAATGTGAGTTACCTTGAAAAGGAGCAAATACAAATAAACTAAACTATATTCTTTATTCTCTGCTCTTATTTCATGACATGCAAAAAATGATTGTATTTTGCCCACAGATCGGGATCACATTTAGATTTTGGCCCTTTGAGTGAAAAGTTTGGTCACCCCTGCTTTAAACCCTATTTAAATCAGTTTGAATTTATTTCCCAACATTCCATTCATTTAAAGTCTGGAAAGTGACTAAAAAACTCTGAATTACAGCCGCACTTTCACACAAAAAGCAGCAAAGCGGCACTAAAGTATCAAAGAGTAAACAAGTGCTCCAAAAATCTGACACAAATAGCCATTCATGCAGAGGAGTAAACAGAAGACACACTGCACACATATAATTTCACTTCCCTAAAGCTCTCGTTATCTTCACTTCTCTATCTCCCTCTTTTTTTTCTTTCTTTCTTTCACAAGCAGCCAACAGGACTCTAATCTGCTGATTGTGAGCGCCGAACAAGCTTCTCTTTGTTTTTGCGCCCATAAATTTCTGAGGTGAGGCCGCTGATGAGAAAAGAGGCAGAAAACCAAAGAAGTTTTCCTGAAAGTGACGCACACCCGCTACTATCATAGAGTGCAATCGGTAAAAGAGATGAAATTGTGTCACCATTAGTTAAAACAAAAGCAGAGGGGGTAGGAAAGAGATGGTGAGAAGAAACCAAAACTGGAGGAATTTAACATAAAAGAGTTAGAGGAAGCAAAATTAATCAAAAATGATTGGAAATGCAAATATGAACACCAGTGGACCAGAATAACCAAATAAAGTCATTAAACACACATGCACATATGCCAAACACAGGGTTCTGGGGCCCATATGTTTGTCTCAACACCTTAAGAAATGTTTACAACAGCCAAAAATAACTGCTAACACAAAGACGGTCTAAATAAAGCAACAGGCCAAATTTTCCACGTTCCGATCCGTTTACGTTGATGTGATTCATCCACACCTCTGCCTTCAGACCCCTGCTGTTTTATGTACAACGCTTGGGTTTACCGTTCAGCAAACGTTTTTGGATGAGCAGATGAATCTGGGCATTATAGAACATGTTCTTAAGATAGAAGCAACTGTACCAGATAAATTTGAATAAATGATTTGTCATAAAACAGTAATAATATCCCATTTGTGAAAAGAATCTGCCAAGACGAAGGAGCCCACAGGCATCAGCTGCTTGGTTGTTATAATGTCTGACAACCAATGCAACCTTCTTCCGAATATTTATATGTGCAAGATGCAAGATTGCAAGATGCAATGCAAAATATACAATCCCAATTTTTCACATTTTGGGTTTTGGAAAAAAAAAATCCTTTATTTTTGCCTAAAATGTAAAAGAACTAAATATTCAGCTGTTGGTGTGCACTCAAATGGCTAGAAAAGTGCACTGCATGGTGCATTTTCTTGGCTTTGTCTGCTGGAAAGAGTAATTGTAAAAGACTTAGGTGTTTTTACGAGGTGTATTAGGCTTTTCCATCAAGATGCAATTACTGGCTCTCCTGGCACATGGGAAGCCCTTCTGAGAGTGCAGTAAATGGAACTGGCCAAAGCTGCTTGATACAGGAAAACGTTGAGCAGACTCAAGCTAGGTATTGATATGCAAAGCACATGGGAGTTAGTATGCCTAAATAGGTGGAAAGCAGAGCAGATCTATAGGGACTGGCAAAAGGACTGCAAACACATGCAAATATGTGCCAGACTGACACATGTGTGTATGTTGTGCCTGCAAGTGACTTGAAAGTGTCTTATGGTACAACATTTATAAAAAGTGGTGAGTTAGATTTAGGGGCAATCATTTTTGACCTGTTACCTCTAAAGCAGTTATACTGATAACTTGCTAAACTTTTCAAAACCAACTGGGTTTCAGCAGTGACAAAATATAGTAGTGGGGTAAACTCACTGGCCACTTGCTAGGTTACCATGTTGGACCTCCTTTTGCCTTCAGAACTGCCTTAATCCTTGGTGGCACAGATTCAACAAGGTAATGTTGAATTCTTCAGAGAGTTTGGTCCATACTGGCATAATAGCATCATGCAGATTTGTCGGTTGCACATCATGGATGTGCAACCGACAAAGGTGCTCTATTGGGTTGCGATCTGGTGACTGTGGAGGCCATTAGAGTCCAGTGAACTCATTGTTATGTTCAAGAAACCAGTCTGAGATGATTCCAGCTTTTTGACATGGCGCCTTATCCTGCTGGAAGTAATCAGAAGATGGTACACTGTGGTCATGAAGGGATGGACATGGTCAGAAACAATAGTCAGGTAGGGTGTGGTGCTATAACCATGCTCGACTGGCACTAAGGGGCCCAAAGTCTGCCAAGAAAATATCCCTTACACCATGACACCACCACCAGCTTGAACCATTGATACATGACAGGATGAATCCATGTTTTCATGTGGTTGATGCCAAATTCTGATGCTACCATCCAATTTCTGATGCTACCATCCAATTTGTGGAAGCAGAAGTGGAGACACATCAGACCTGGCAACGTTTTTTCTAATTATCTGTGTAAATTGTAGCCCATCTGCTTCAAATTTGGACTTGTTGTACGTTCAGATGTTTTCTTCAGCAGGCCTTGGTTGTAACCAGTGGTTATTTGAGTTACTGTTGCCGTACTATCAGCTAAAAGTGGTCTGGCCATTCTCCTCTGACCTCTGGCAGCAACAAGCCATTTCCACCCACAGAACTGCCGCTCACTGAATATTTTCTTTTTCTGACCATTTTTTGTAATCTCTAGAGATGGTTGTGGGTGAAAATCTGACTAGATCAGCAGTTGAAATACTCTGACTGGCACCAACAAACGTGCCACGTTGAAAGTCACTTAAATCACCTTTCTTCCTTATTCTGATGCTCAGTTTGAACTGCAGCTGATTGTCCTGACCATGTCTACATGCCTAAATGTATTGAGTTGCTGCCATGTGATTGGCTGACTAGAAATTTGCATTAAGGAGCAGTTGGACAGGTGTGCCTAATAAAGTGGCTGTCAGTGTGTATTTGCTGCAGACGTTGGGCAGTAGCTACACTCATAACCTTATAAACCACACCCCTGCCCCAAGTAATGCATGCATTTAATGCACAGACACCCCGTGGAAACTGGAGCTCTATGTTCTTCTAGTCAAGGAACTACAGTGGGATTGGGAATTTCTACTCTTCCCAAAAAACACGAGGACTGCGAAAAACTGGGAATTTGGGAGTAATACACAACGCTCTGTCAAAAAAGTCTGTTTTATCTGTATTTTTTTTTTCATGAGCTGCAAACAAGGTTGGGTGTTTTGTGAATATGATCATATGGCTAACGTGTAGCAGTGTTGGATTGTGTTTTTTTACACTAACATGGTTTGGAGTTAGTGTAAATGCGCTTATGCGGCTAGCTTCTAGCACCCTATAGTGCGGAAAATGCGGTACGTTTACTTAATCCTTATTGTTTGTGGATCAAGATAAACACTAAGTAGTGTAAAAATGAGGTTTTATTTAACTCCCTCCTCCTCTTTCAGCTCATGTGGAGCGATAAGGGTTGCTCCCAAAAGCAGAAGCTGATGTTACTGTGTAATGTGGAAGCTGTCAGAGCTGTGCTCTAGACGATAACTGGCTTTGTTGTGCGGGAACAGATCTCCTCTTTGATGACCCCGACAGTTCACGGCAACCTCAAACACATGAACAAAAGCTGGATGATCAAAGGCTTTTCGTGCTTAACCAAGGCAAAAAAGAAAAATCACACTTGATTATGACTAGAGCTGTTGACCAGCTGACCACCAGCACGAATAAGAGCTCTGTTTGCTCTTTTTTTTTAGTTTACGACTTAATCTGTTAAAGAAAACAGTTCTCTGATAAGAGAAATGGGGGAGAACAACTTGCTGATTAAGAGAAGAAACGACTAAAGCTCCTCACACACGCGCTTTCCACATGTGGTTTTCACACTGGCCGAGCAAGGAAGGGCTTCTTCCTTTTCTTTCCCAGTTCTAATCTGATATATGAAAGACTTGGTCTCATAGAATTCTGGTCAGGCACAGACCCCAATTATCAATTTTCTCCTTTATGATCAATTTTTAAACAGTTGGCACTTCCGTGAATTAAAAGGGACGCCAACCACGAGTCCCTGATTGGTCAAAGTTCAACCTGGTGTTACTTGCAAAATGCACATTTAATGGTCGTGTGTTTTGTACGAAGAGCCCAAAGTCAGTCGTAGAAACTTGCGTAGCGACACGTGAACGTAAGAGTTTTGAAAGTGGAAGCCAAAAACGGGCATTTACGCACGTTTACATAAACTTTTCAAAGTAAACTTGAACCCAGGTTGCTAAGGGCAGTGTGAACATTGCTTTAGGAAACAGGAGGGAAAAGAAAATCAGGAGGAGCTACGATTTAAGACAATCTGCAGCAACCAAAGGTCTGCTACTAACACTGTATCTGAAGCTTTGGTTGGTCGGTTTTTAAAGCCACATTAGCATTGGGATGCTTAGCTGGGAAAAGGTGGGTTGAACAACGATGGGAAAATCTTAACATCTAAATACTAAAGCGTGGGAAAACTCTGTGCAGTGTTACTACACCATTCATCCTCAATTTCATGGCTGTGATTTAAAGTATCACAAAGTGTGATACAGCTCTGCTGGCAGCAATAGGTCTGACAGTAAAGACTGAAGACAGAGACCTGAAAGAAAGTTTTCAGTTCAAAAAACAACAACATTGTCTTCACATTGCTGTATTAGCATCGCTCCACAGTGATAAAGTGGATTTTTCATCCAATCTCACCAACTTTTTTTCTTCTTTGCAAGTTAAGCAAATGTAAACTACTTAATGTATAAATGTATGTAGTGCTAATTAAGATTTGTACAGGAGGGTTTATTTACCAGACTATTGTGACCTCAAATGGGTTTGTACTGGTGTGACAGAGTGGGTGTCTGTGTACTTGTTTGTCACATTTTTTTTCCGTCCAAGGTTGGTCCCACAAATTCCTCTGATACAGCAACCACACATGCGGGATCTCTGGAGCAGGAATGACTCACTCACGTTTAAGCAGAGGTTCTGCAGATCTGCTCCAACTGTGCAGCATGTGGTTTCAATTTGAGGCTTCGAACGTGGCGTGCATCAACACATCATGCTGCGAGCAGGATAAGTGCATGTCAGCTAACGTGTGTGTGTACGTTTGGTAAATCTCCTCATGCAAAATTTGGTATTGAGGGTTTTTGCGCTTGTGTGTGTATACAAAAAGTATGTGTGTCCAGCAAAAGAGACCACTAATAAGAGACTAGAACAGTGACCCTGGAGTCAGTCGAAAGAGCCAATGTGCTGCGGCTAAAAAGTACACACACGCACAATTATTCACTTGTGGGTCTGTTTGTGTCTGTGAGTGTATGTTCTATATGTAACGGTGTGTATGAGTGTATCACGATGACCAACACCCCCTCATTAACTCCATCATGGCTGGAAACAATCAACCATTCTGCCCAAGTTGCAGGCCAGACTCAGGCGATACAGACCTTCAGACCTAACATTAGAGAAGCCTCCATCACCACAGCCTGGCTGACCTCAGATTGGATCCAGCTCTGTAAACTCACAGTAAATTCTCATATAAACCAAATCAAAATAGCCTTTCTGCACTTTTTTTTTTCTTACCAACAACACTGGATGCCAGCAGATTTGAATCGATTGGTGAATAACATGTGAGTGCGGTAAATGTTGCATTGTCATCTGCGCTAGTGTGCATTAGATTCACACAGGCATACAGATCACTTTTTATTGGCCAAACAAAATCATTTAGATGGAATACATACCGGTTCAATAAAAATATAATGTAGAAAGTAGATTAAAAACCACAAGTGAATCCAAATAAGTTTGAAAACAAACTGGCTTCTGAGTTTAACGTGGAAAAACAGATCTTTATCCCCAAAACACAATTTTTACATCCATAAAAAGAACGTTTTTCCTTTTTTTTTTACAACATTTTTGTTACCAAAACAAAATGAGTTACTTTTAAAGGTGATCTGTATAGAAACGTGCATCATGTCTTTACTACACCTTATTGTATGGCTCAACATTTAAAATGGTTTTTTTTAACAAGCATGCTCAAAAGGCATTGGCTAGGAATGATGGTTTACGGTAAGTTTTTACTGTATGTCTCAGTTTGAAATTGATCCCTGCTAAGGTTTACTACATTCAAATAGGCAATCCAACAGACCAATGAGTTGAAGCAAACCAAAGGAAGTAATTTAATACGTTACATAGCCTGTAAAAACTTTTTTTTCATGCTGTTATGAGGCAGTACAAGTGTTGAGGCTGTGGAGCAGAGGTAGAACGGTTGATCTCTGATCAGAAGATGCCAAGTTTGATTCCCACCCTGCATGCCCATGTGTCAAACTGTCCTTGGGCAAGACACTAATCCTCACATTGCTTTTGGTGGCATTGCAGCCATCTCCAGTGTGTGAATGTGTGTGGGAATGGATGAATGGAACTGGAATTGAAAAGTGCTTTGGGGCTTCTAAGAAGAAAGTAAAGCACTATAAAATAAGAATATGCCATTTACCATTTACATACATTGCAAATGATGAATGGCCAAAGTAAAACCGCACGCATTGTCCTGCGCCCTATTCATTGGAATTTATACCGCCCAGCTGTGTCCTTAAAAAACACACATAGGAGAGAGTCCTTTTTGGTGAACCAACTAATGCCCTTAATAATGAAAAATAACTGAATACAAAAAAGCACATGAATAGGAGGTACCTTCAGTATGTATATTTTTGGTGAAGTTTGACTTTTTGAATCTGGAGTGAATGGGAAATTTCTGCTTTTTGAAACCAGCCTCTACTGATCATTTGAGGTACTGCAACGTTTTGTTCTTCCACAATGGCTTTAAATTTAAGAACAGAATGAGGGGCTAAGTAAAAATGCATAATAGTCAGAGGACCAGCAGCACTACTTAATTTTATATGAGGCTTCTTTCTTTTGGCTGGTGCTAAATTCAAATAAACAGTCAGAATTTTTTTGTCAATCCAGGTTCATTTGAAATGGAACCTCAGGATATTTCTAAAAGGAAAGTACCTTGACCACATCATCTATGATAAACAGTGTGTCTTATAGAGGATCAAAGATGTACATGCACTTGTACACACCATCAAACAAAAACGCAGAGACACACTGACTGGAATATCTGTAATCTGCATGGTGGAGTTCATGTTGAGTTTCTAAGCAACTCATTTCCAACTACATACAGAAAGATGACCTTAAAGCACAAAGTAGTAAGATAAGCAGTAAGAAGAGGAAGACCTTTTTAAAACGGGGCTAAAAGGGGAAGCAGAGGGAAAAAAAAGCCACTTATGGAGCAACACAAAAGAGACAAGAAAAATAAACAGGATGGGAGAATCCACAACTAAATGAAATTTAGCCAGCACAAAGAGGACTGATGCTGTAACTGTTTTGTATCTTGTTTACAGCTGAAGAGGAAATGTATAGGGAGGGATGTCCTTATGTGTACAGTGACATGATGATTTACAGCTAACAACAGATAACATCTGGGATGAGGAGATTATGACTAAGAATGTCATGGCTTGAACTGGGAAACAACTCCAAGTTTACGAGTGCAAGAACCTCATCCCAGCTCTCATGCAACTCGAAGAAATTCCTATTTTGTTTTGGAATTCATCTAACAGTTTCCAGTATACATTTTAACTTATTACTCAAATGATATAATTATATAACAATAAGCCACGAAAATGTATACTTATTGCTAAAAACAATCTAAGTGTGAAAGGATTGGGTTAGGCGACAAAGGCTACGTTCACACTGCAGGCTGAAACGACCCAATTCCGAATTTTTTGCCCCTAAGCGGCCCAATTCCGATCTTTTCTTGACAGTCTGAATGACACAGATCCGATCTTTTCAATTGCGACCCAGGCCCCGTGGGTTTGCCGTCCTGATTCCGAATTGTATCCGTTCTTTTCAATTGCGACCGCCGTCTGACCGGCCAGGCGACTTGATTCCGAACCGTACGTCATCGACACGCAACAAACGTCATCATTTTGCGTTGAAGTAGGCGGGAACGAGAACGTAAACATCAACCGTGGTGGACGATGCTGCTGGGACCAGTCAGTGGAAGGGAAGGGAGGTCACTGATTGGATTAATATTCGGGGTGATCGCTCTTTTCAGGCCAAACTCCAGGGCTCTTATCGCAACTGGGCGGTTTTTGAAAAAATTTCCAGCTAAATGGCAGAGCGTGGTGTTGAACCTTTCCCGCGATAACTTTTTTTTCTTTCTCCCCTTTCCGACCGTGCTCAAGCGCGGGGGACCCGAGGCGATCCTCCTCCTCCTCCCTGTTCTGATCCTTAGATTCTCCAGAACGGGTTAATAAAGAGTCCATAGCATTTAATCTGGGGGAAACCTTCTTTTAATACCGTCCTCCTTCCTCCGAAACACACAACATGAATGCGCGCCCACACTGCCCCCCCCCCCCTATTCTGTATCGCGGCACGCGCTTGCACACACACACACACACGCGGGCGCGCGGCCCCAACACGTGCACATTTCCTTTCCACAACAGTGGGTACAGACGATCCCGACTCCAATGCCTTCTTAAAATGAGAAGATTGTTATTGTGCTGCTCCTTCGTGAAAATAAATTTAATATTACAAAAAGAGCTCCGCTTTTGACAACACTGTTGTTGACATCCATTGTTAATGTTTGCTCCGCAAACAACAAGTGACGTCGTTCACTGTTGAGTATTCTTCTGGCTTCTGCGCATGCGGGTCTCGTTTGGGTCGTGTCACGGTCACACTGGAGATCACAAAAGTTCGGATTTACTTGGAAATGTGAACGGTCTAGCAAATAATTCGGATTTTTTGAAAAAATCAGAATTGGGCATTAAGCCCTGCAGTGTGAACGTAGCCAAAGGCAAGGTTTTCCAGCATCCCAGAACCACCACCTTCTCTGTCTGTACCCAAAAGCCCCAGCTCTACAAACACAAAATATTATTTAGCTAACAAGACAAAACATTAAAAACAATATTATTAAAATTATATAAATATTAAAAGCAATATTAAAAACTATATAATACTCCCCAGTATTTTTTATAAGGGTGTTCATAGATAGAGTCCTGAACCTTATGCTCTCTCTGCATTGAGACTGCCTTTCAACCAAACTATTCCAATTTGAACCAAAGCTTGTTAACAAAAGCACATGACTAAAAGTTCTCTTCCGTCATTGGCCAGAAATTATGGGGAAAAGCAATGAGAGAAATAATAATGGAAGTCCTACGCCCTGCAATCCTATAGTTCACTTATTCAAACTTTATATATCGGTAAACAATTTTGAACGCCTCTTTCAACGTCAGGAAAAATACTTTTTACTTGCTACTTTGGTATGGCGGAGGCATGCTGTTAGATGGTTGAACACAATAAGCACCTAAATTGACAGTATCTTTGTATTATATACATTAAATAACTTTTATATTTGTCATTATGTAGCTGCCCAGTAGCGTGGTGGTTAGAGCTCTCGCCTGCCAGTGAGAAGGCCTTGGTTCAAATCCCAGCAGGAACTTTTCTATGTGGTTTGGATGGTCATCCTGTGCATTCATGGGCTCTGGCTTCTTATGGCTCTTACTTCTCCCTTAGTATTTGTTGTTATTTTTATCTGTGCTGCTCTCCAATGCACTCGCAAACTATCCAAGGTGTATCCTGTCTTCACCCTTCAATAGCTAGAAAGGCTCCAGCATCCCCGTGACCCTAAACAGGAATGAAGCAGGTTTGGAAATTGATGGATGGATGAATGCATGATCAGTTCATTTATAACCTACATTAAGTTGCTGTAGAAGTTCTGCTGGAGTTGGAACCACATCATTATTGGGCCACAACTTCAGAGCACCAAAGCCATCAGCATCTCAAATTTTTCAAGGAACATTTTTATTTGTTAAATGCCTTCTTGTTTTAATTTTCTCTACCTCATCCTAACTTGCTGTAAAAAACCTAACTCAAAGCAAATGTTGCTGAAGATGTGCAAACCTCTGTACTAAAAAACTGCTAAGACAGACAACACACACCGGGAAGCCCAGGATGAACCTTCCCAAGAGCAGGTCCCTGATAGACATAAAGAGACAGACTTTTACATGTAGCACTTGCATTGCCACAGCAGGCCGACAGTCTAAGCCCTTCCTCCTGAATGCTACATTAGAGAGAGACAAGGATTTTAACAAAGCATGAAATAAACCTTTCAAGAAACGGAGTAAAGGCAGTGTTATTTTTCTTTTCCCAAGTTTAAGGGCAGCTGGAAGGAGTGCCGGGAGTAAGAGCCTGAGCGATAAAGGGGAAGAGACATGGAAAGGGGAGGGGGGCTGATTTAGCTTAGTCAGCAGATTGCTGCAGAGATCCTGTGCCAGTGTTGATACGCTGACAAGAAGCTCTGCACACAAATACTCACATGCTGCTATTCAGTCCAAACAGTGAAACACAGAAACATTTGGGGGAAAAAATGGCCTAAAATAAAATCTCTTCTATCATTTGCATCTTCATTTCCCCCTTCCTTTTGGCTGGACACAGCCTCTTGTCAGCTGACCCAAGCGAACAAAACACAACACAGCAGTCCAGACGGTGAAACTGGTTTCATTGTGATCCAGGGACCCAGCCCACTGAGGTGACCTTTGACCCCCAAACAACAGGCTGTTTGACCAGTGGCCGACTGGTGGGAATGACCTGCTGGCCAGTGCTGACATTTTGGTATTTATTTCTAACCCTAAACTGAAGGGACTTGATGTGTTTATATGTCTGAGTTTGAACCTTTTCTTTGCGTAAGATATTAACCCTGTAAAGCCTTCTATGTCAAAGAAATGACAGAAGACTTAAAAATCTTTTTGAATTAAAATGTATATTTTTAAACCTTTTGATCCAAAAAATTCAATGCAAAATAATTTTTAATGATTATAAAAAGTATCAATTATGATACATGTGGGTGATTCAGTACGTTTTTTTCCAGTGATGTCCAGTGAGGTTGATGGCTGGTGCAAAAATTGAATATTTCACCATTCATCCAACAGCAGATAACAGCATATAAGATACACACAAGAACATATTTGTCCCACAGAGAATATTTATTCAATAGACATGGATAGAACACTCTTCTTGTGTATAAATTATACATATATACTGTAAACATATTAAAGTATACAGATGTGTTCATTCTTTTAATTTTGACCCTCACTAATTTTTCCAACTTCAACTTCTGGTGCTTTAATCAGTGTTATCAAATCTCGTCTGTGAAAATGATCATAAAAACAATTATTTTAGGCCTAAAATTGAGTTTTCAAATACTTACATTTTTTCCATTAACTCACCTATTATTTAAAAAAAAAATTGAAAACCGTGTTTGGCCTAACCTTTACTTGTAGATGAAGTCCACGGGACGATCCTTCGCCATAAAAAGCTCTATGACCCTTTTGTAAAAGTCTTCCCCTTTTCCCTTTAGTTTAATGAGTTTCTCCCTCTCAATGAAGATTATGGCCAATGAAGAAATATGTCCTTGGTCTGTTCTGTTTCTACTGTATGTTTTTAGTCTTTGGAATGCAGAGAATGACCTCTCCACTGATGCTGTTGTATCTGGTAGAGTGAGAGCCAGCTGGAGGAACTTTGCTGCCTCTGGAAACGTCTGGATCAACTTCCAGCAGCTTAAACCGCTTCTGGAAACGCACCAATATACTGGTAGCTACAAAGCAGCTTTCAGCTCACATCTGCCCCTTAGTGAGGCTCGCCTAACCGGCAGCCTTTTCCGCTAACAGTCAGCGGTCTGATGGCACGTCACTGTCAAAATTGAGTCCTGCAGTCAGACGCGAGGCGAAGCGCTCCAGAGCCTTGCCCGGAGTTTCCGCTCCGTATCTGAACGCGAACCACTCAAATTCTGCGATTTTAACCTCAGAAACTGTGGAAAACGTGTCGAATCAACTGAGAATGTATAAGTGGAAAATAATATTTACTGAATGTACTTTTTAAAAACTTTATCACAATAACAGGTGAGACCATGCCTCACTTGCCTCACCTGACCGCATGTCACTGGTTTTTACTCATAACAGTGTTAGTTTAAGTTGCAAAAACATTGAGCTGAGTGTTCAGGTGAAAAGGCACCTTATTTACTAAGGGTGCTCCGATTGATCGGTCGCCGATCATAATCGGCCGATTATAGCTTTGGGATGTTTGATCGGCCGTCTCTATAAAGGCCGATCCAGAAAAGCCGATCAGATGACGCAAAACTCGCGAGACGATTTTTTTACGCGCTGCTAAAAATGGCTTCACCGGTCTGGCAATTCTACGTGTGCGAAAAAGATAATACATTAGCAATCTGCAACGTGTGTACCAAGCAAATCCCACGAGGCGGAAAGCACGCAAAACATTTTAACACCACCAACCTCATCAGACATTTGAAGGTTAGTCACGTAAAGGAATATGAGCAGTTTTCAAAGTTAGCTAGCGCAAAGAGAGAGCGAGACAGTTCAGCAACTCAAGCGCCACTCACTCAGCTGTCAGTAACAGAGACATTTCAAAGAAAGCAACCCTACAGCAGGGACAGTAAGAAGCATAAAGAGATATCAGACAAAATAATGGAATTCATTTGCCTACATCACCAGCCTCTGTCTGTTGTGGAAGACGAAGGGTTCCAGCGACTCATGTCCTATTTAGATTCACGTTACACTCTGCCAGGGCGTAAATATTTCACTGATGTGTGCCTGCCGCAGTTATACCACTCTTATCTTATTTTATTTATATATTCTCCAGGAAAGTTGTATTAGTCAAGTCCTAAGTTGTTCCTAATAACCAAACACATGCTGCTAAGTTAATTTGTTGGAAATGTTGCTTCCAAATAAATACACAGTTGTCAATTCATGATGCGTTGTCTTCTCTTAATTGTAATACTTAATGTGCATTGTTGTTAAATATTGTTTAAAAAATATGCTACATGATAAATAGAAGGCTTCAAATAGACCCTGTAATCGGTGATCGGTATCGGTATCGGGTGATACAGCTTCCAGCAATCGGGGATCGGTGATCGGCCCCAAAAATCCTGATCAGAGCACCCCTATTATTTACCTACTGTCTCAAATTTAATTCCAAAATTTTAACATGGTGTAACGGTAGAACAAAGAATTAATTAACAACAAATTGTGCATTTATTTGATGCAGCAAGTAGTTATTTAAAAAAAATGAATGGCAAAAGCTGAGTTACTCTCACCATAAAGATGTGAAAGTAAGCTAAAATTTTTCCCACCAAAAGTGTTCTTTGGATTTCATGGAGGTATGAAATGGGAAAAGACCCTCTACTGTCCCTAGTGGGAGGATGATGAACTGCAGGAAGGAAAACATACAGTGGTTTTTATTTTTATTATTTAGGAACGTTTAGATCATGCTAATGAGATAGGGGTCTCAGACATGCTTGTATCAAATATTACACAAAAAGTTATATGGTTGAAGCAAAAATAAATTTAGCTAAGCTGTTGTAATAAATCAACACATTTATATAGCAACAGCTTTAAATCAGATACAGTCAGCTTTGTTACTTTTTTGGGAATCCTGTTGGCGTTGGGACTTAAGGAGAAGGAGCAAAGCTATGAATGAATAAGAGATTGCGTTTAATGTTTTATAGACTTTAAATGAAAGGCAACTGAGCTGACTTTCATGCTTACTTTCCATCTTAAATCAAACATAAAAGCAATGTGGGAACCCCCCGACACTTTGTTGACTATAGATCCAGAAAGCAAATCCTTTTTTTTTTTTTTTTAACTTCCAGTGTCGACAGCAGATATCAAAATAACAGATAACAAGTGTCTACGCAGGGATTTTCTTCTCAGTGTAATTACTTATGAAAGAGTGTAGATAAATTAGAAATTAGTGCATATTATAGCTTCACTTTAAAAAAAATTGCGTAAAAATTGAGCTTTGGAAAAAGATTCAGCTGAATAAACACAAATCATAAAAAAGAATGCCTATTACTTGACACAAATAGTACCATATTTTGCACTTTATGGAGTGCACCAGATTATTCATGTTTTAAGAGTGTTCTAAGACTAAACCTGTCAAAGCAGAGTTTTTCTGAGCGTTGACTGTGTTGGGTTGCTGACGTGTATCAGAAACAGAGAGGTGCCCTTTCATCACTGCTAAGCTGTTCCAGTCTAAATCACTCTATATGCTGAGCAAGCAAAGGCAACAAAATGTTTTGGGAGCACCGCTATTAACCCTTGTGCTGTCCTAGGCACTTGAACATTGGGAGTTGGGTCATCTAGACCCACTAGACAGTGCTCTGAACCTTTTTACTTCAATGATTTGTGATCTTCACTGGTGTCCATGGATTACATGAAATCTTTCCACCTTTATCCACCTTTGTCATGGTAGGGAGAACACGTCAATGTAAGGGTGGGGTCATCTATGATAGCACAAGGGTTAAATCTTCACTTACGGCAATATTGTTGCTGTTCACAACTGTAAGCCCATCTCCAAAGTAGACACTTTTCAGAGAAGGCTTGCACCAATTATCAACATGGCTTTCATTAAGTTAGCTCAATTGGTCCAATGTGAAAACTTGAAACACATTGGAATATGTCCTTTCTGGGCCTTTGATTAAACAGCTCCAACCTAATCTTTCTACAGGCTCCCTAAATGGTGTTTTCTTGGGTAAATGTTGAGAAAAGCATCCAAGTCACCTTGCCCTTCCACTTCAACCCTGCGTCTGAGGTTCAGCACAACCCTGCTATCTGCTCTGCTTATCAGGACAGCTTCAGCTCCCTCCCTTTTTCTCCTTCAGTGTGTAAGAAAAAGGAGACAGTCTCTGGATCTCCAGCCTATCGTCTGTCTCTTCCTCTATCTCTGTCTGCTGTCTGTCTCACTTCTTAGGTGCCACTGGAGTGAAAACCTCCCCATTTGATCTCACCATCTGTGGCCTTAATGCTTCCAAGAACAGATTTAAGCTACTTTTAGTGAATTGAAGGTAGAACTTCCAGCATCATGTATAAAAACAGGCTGTAAAACAGAGTGTCTAAAAAGTAAAAAAAAAAAAGGATTATTGAGATTGTTCATCCTTGCACAGACCTGATCCTTGGACCCATTTTTGCTACGACTTGTAAATGTAAGCACAATGTTAATTTGAATTTAAATTACTAAAGCATACACTGACTGGCTGCTTTATTTGGCACACCTCTCCAACTGATCCTTAATCTAAATTTCTAATCAGCCAATCACTTGGCAGCAGCTCAGTGGATTTAGGCATGCAAACATGGTCATGGCGGTCTGCTGCAGTTCAAAGCGAGCATCAGAAGGAGGAAGAACGGTGATTGAAGGGGCTTTGAACATGGTTGTTGGTTCCAGACGAGCTGGTCTGAGCACTTCAGAATTGGATGGTAGGGTCAGTATTTGGCAACTACTACACAAAAGTATGGATTTATTCTGCCTTATATCAACAGTTTAGGCTGCTGGTGGTGGTGTAATGGTATAGGGATATTTTCTTGTTTGTTTGTTTTTGCCACATTTTGGCCCCTTAGTACCAATTGAGCAAAATGCAAATGGGGTCCAACTCAGTACTATCAAGGTTTACCTGAAAAATTGTCAGGTGAGTGTATTTGTATTTTTTTTTTTTTGAATACAAGAGGGAAAATATTTTTTCTTGTTCTGCTCTTGTTCCTCTCTGTAAGGTGAATAGTGATGGGATCCTTTTTGTTATCTTCTTTGAGAGAATGACTCACCACTCCCCTCAAAAATGCATCTGTGCATGAGTGAATCCTTCCAACATAAAAAAACACTTAATCCATGCTCCTTTCTGTTTCCGTTTTTTTTGACAATTAAAATAAACCTGGTGTTGAGTCTGACTATTTTTACTGTATCTTTCGTGTGTCATTTACTGTTTGTTCCATGAATGTTTGAAATATTTAAAATGATACATTCTTTTCTATATAGGCAAAAACATTGAAATTTTGCCCTTTTTTAAAAGGAAAAAGATAAAGTTGGTGCATTTGTGGGTTTACAGCAAGCTGACTTCCTGTTTAGAATAAAGTTAATTGCATTCAAGCAAGTGGGTGCTGTTTTAACCCTGTTTTTTTTTTCAAGTTGGGAAGTAGCAATTTAGAGCAGCCAAAACAATAAAAAAGAAAAGAAAATAAAAAAATAGAAAAAAATTTAAATATTAAAAATAATAAAATAATGAAAAAATATTTTTAAATAGATAAAAAATAGAAAAAATAAAATAATATTAATCCTTAAAACATACAATTAAAACATTTTTAAAAATAGGATAGAATAAAATAGATTAAAAGAAAAGAAATGAAAAAACATAAATTAAATTGAAAACATTTCAAAAATAAAAATGTAAAAAAATAAAAAAATACACAAAAGTAAAGAAACTGAAGAAAATGCAGACAAATTTGACTCTGTGGGTTCTCCACTATTGATATTCATGGAAAAACATAATAAAAGAAGACACTGAAATTCCTATTAAAAAATTCCTTTATTATCAACTATAAAACTACTAAAAGAATTTACACAAAATTGAGCAAATTGGTGCTGTTCACTAAAGTTTCATAGGGACCTCTAGAAACCTTAGTGATGCCTGAAGCAAGTGTTTGTGTGAAGGGCGCTGAAAAGCCAATGTCTGAACCAGAGGTGTCTCACACATCTATAGTTTTACCTGTGTCTGCGTTAGTAAATCTTCTTTGCATCATCTCATTATATATTGGCATGTAGCACAACAGTCTTCTATAACTCCAACATTTGCCAAATATTTATTTGATTCGGTATCAAGAAGAAGGGAAAAACCCTTTTGTAGGTTTGGAATCCTTTTCAGACGTTCAGATCAGATCAAGATAAATGCATCAACCGTAGAGATCCCCTTCAAGTTTTTCTACACACGAACAGTGCCACCATGAGGCTTAAATCTAATCTTTTAAAGGGTTTATGACTCAAACATTACAATTCCACTGGCATTTTCTTTAGTTTCTCTCCTTCACAACCATTTCATCATTTTTATAAAAAATGGAATTTGTTCAAAATATGTATAAAATAACAATCTGTGCACTGACAGATGCAGAGGCACTGAGGTTATACATGGTTTTTTCAAGTTAAATAAAAAAATAGTTCTTCTCTGCATATGTTTATTTATATATTTAAAAGACCAAATGTGGAGTTTTATTTAATTTATGATAAATGCATAAAGGCTTGCAATAGAAAACGCACTCACTCTTTACTTACTTAGTTTACAGTCAAAGTGTTTTCCTCTATTGAAATGGCCATTATTCTACATCAATTATCCTTAGCAATAAAATGTGAAAATATTAGCGGCTTATGCATGCTAATAATCCGTCATTCTCAAAGTGACCTCGCAACCCCCATAGGTCACCACCATGTCAACACTGATTTTCTGCATGGGGTCATATGCGCGACAAACTATATATAAAAGGTTGATATGTGTTATTTGCTAAAAAAAAAAAAAAAAAAAGATGTTAGAATATATGATTCAGCATCAAGACAGGGTCATTTTCCTGGCTGGACAAAAACTTTTTTTCTGCTACTGTGGCCGCCCAACTTTTTCAGGCCACGCAACCTTTTTAACCGACCGACATGTCCTAGGCCAGCGTTTTTATTTAGCCCAGTTTTCCTTAACTTTTGAGGGTAAATGTATCATCATCCTCTGTAAAATATCTGCAGCTGATTTAAACTTTATATGTATACTAGATTTGATGTAGGAACCTTAAAATGTGATAGAGATTTTCATAACCCATACCTGTCAAAGTGGAGGCTATAATCTTATCCAGACTTCAGTCTTGTCCGACTTTTAAGTTGCGACAGATAAGTATAAAAACAACATTCACTACGTTTCTAAGCAACTTTATTATCTGCGTCCTCGTAAAATTAGACAACTGGTTAGTAAATACTACATTATTATTATGGTGTGCGGAAACAACTGTCACAATAAATTCCAATCTAGATAAGACTCTGGTTTTTCTGTTAAGCAACTTTCTTTTTATTTTGGAAATTAGACCGATCTTTTATTTTCTATACTGGCTCTTTCTGCAAAAAGAAACTGTCAATAAGTTTTTTGTTTGTTGTCTGCTAACTTGAGGGTCAAATTTAGCGGTCGCACAGCTGCTTTAAGATTTTCAACACATGACCGAGCGACTTGACATGCATCAAAAATGAGTCGGATGTGGTGAGGAATAGCCGTGCACAAAAATAAAACTACTTTCTGAATTAGATCTCACATAAAACGATCACAATTTTTTCACTCTGTGTCCCGTACCAACTGTCCCAGGGACCGGTGCGATGGTGACTTTGTTCAGAAAAACGCAGGAACAGAAATCAGAATATTTACATTACTTTACTTTTACTGAAGTAAGCGGAATGTTTAGGTTATTACTAAGGAAATCTTTTAAATATAAGGTAAAATTTTTACTTGCACCTCATATATTTGCCTTTAATCATTTTAATATTTAAATATATTATATTAAAATAATTAAATATATTATAATATTCCCTGAAAAGTGTCAACTTCAATTCCAGAATTTTATCATTTTTGTAGAATTCTGAACTTAATCTCAACAAATCTACCCGAGCCCCAACCACCAACAATATCACCTAGATAATAAACAAACACATATTGCCCATTATATGTTTCCTGAGTACAAATTTGACTTAACAGCAGTGACATTTACACCCACGGCCTCTGGTGTAATTTATACTGCTTGGCATTATTCACAGCTGGTTTATGGTTCCATGCAGTGGATGATTTAACAGCGCTGAAAAAGGAAGGTGGCACCAGGGTTTCTGTGCACTGGATTTTAGAGGGACTACAAGTTCCTATAAAACTCAGACCCCTGCTTCATGACCCAATCAAAACCTGCTAAAGTAAGCTCACACCTTCGAGCTCGTTATGAACTGGTCTGTGTGGAAGTATATTAGTGGCCCGACCCAAAGTAGCTCGGATATTGGGCCAAGACAGTAAAACCCGTAGGCAAAAAAATGTGTCCCCCGGCTCGGTGAAAGGGGGGCAATTAAACGGAAAACGTGAAAGGGGCATTTACAACCAATGAGAGGGCTCGTACTGGGAGCTATAGATATGCAGACGGAGGCTGGAGTGAAACCACTGACAAGAGACAGTGGCAGTGTTACATGATTTAGATACTGCCAGTGAGACTGCAGAGCTGTAATCCCCAAAGCACGGAACCAGACATGAAGAAAGAGGGCAAACTTTGGGAACGACAGACCAAGATCCACAGAAAAGGTTTGGGACAGCAGGCAAAAAAAAGAGAAAGATAAAAAGAAACAACAGCAGGGAGGGATGGAAAGTCAGAGAGACTGGGAGATGGCGGGCAAGCACCCAGACATGCAGGCAGACTGTCCGTCTCTGGTTTGTGGGAATGTGGTAAAGACACAGTTGTAGGCAGAGTCCAGGCCCTGAAATTAGAGAGTGGCGCTTGGAGAGGGGAGGCAAAGCCAAAGGCCGTCTGGGAGCTGCCAGGGGCTTCATCTCCAGCGCACAGCCGAAACATGATTTAATGCTGGGCTGCACTACAAACAGCACACTGCTTCTGCTGCACTATCACTCTCCCAGCAGCACGCCAAGACCCTTTGCAGACTGCGGACTTCAAAAAGCCACCAGGACACCACATCAATGGTGGGAAGTGTTGATGTGAGAGAGCCGCTTTTGCTCGATGCCGAAGAAAGTCCGAGGGAAAAGCCAAAAATAGTGTGTAAAATAACCTCAGAAGGGGTTGTCTGCGGACATGTGGGTGTGACCGTGAAGCACTAATAAGAAGGCAAAAAACAATACAACATGTTCATCACACCACAAAATACTCCAGTACCTTAACAACCCATGAGAAACCATTTTACAACCATCACTGATGGGATTTTCTTATGTTTATGACTCTTGACCTTTGTTGCCACTGATGCGGAGTGGGTCATCCTAGTTAAGGTCAATGTGATCCCTTCTTACTAAAGGCCGTGTCACACAGCCACCGCATACATTTATTCAGACAAGGACAACTAAGACCTACATGGATCTAGTCCTCTACAAGTGGATGCATCAGAATGGAGGGGAGCGGGGACCATCATGGGGACCATCATGGTTTCGTCTGCTCCTGATTCACAACAATTTGAATAAAAAAATATTCAGATATGGAATTTTAAGCTTAATTTTCTTTATACTCGTCCTCTTTTTATCAGAAAAAAAGCAGCAAGAAGATGTTAAAAACACCAAAAACACCATTTTCATTGGAGTGGGTCTTTAATGAAAAGAATTAATGCTCAGTCTTCAGAAACACAGTCTGGTCACACTGAGTGGCTTCACTGAAGTGCAGTGGTGTTGAGATCTGTCTATTCAACCAAACATGTGAGATCAAAAGGTAATCTATAGTAACATGTGTGTTTTAAAAATTAAATGGATTATTGTAGGATTTAGACGGATGGCTTGTTTATCTAAATTTTATGGTTTAGACTGAGGTAGAAAGGTAGAATAAATTCTGTGTTCGCCCCACGGGGTGTGGCAGTTTCTTCTTCTGAAGGATGGTGGTTCCATTCTTGGCTCAAATGTGTGCCAAAGTGACTGAGCGATAACACTAGCTGTGGTTACATAAAGAACGCCTGATCAGAAGAAAAATGCGTCATGTAAACACGCCGTTCTGAATACTCTGCCCCGATCAGATTCGTTCGGATCAAAATTTCTTTACGAACGAGATAGGTGGCTTATGCAGATTGTCAATCCGACAGTTTATTCCGATTGTGTGTCACTACTGCTCTGTTTTTACATCATGTGTAGACAGTGTGGCGCTCCAGAGAAAGCTTTGGAGCACGAATGGGACCGGCCAGCTGTTCCGTGCGACCAAACCGTGTATCTAAGAACAGAAGCAGAACTTGTAGCTTTGTGCCTGCAGGCAAGGGGGGGTGCTTTGTCACGGTGCGCGCTCCAAAGGAGGCTTCGGACCACAGTCTGTCCGGCTGCTCTGCGTGAGAGAGCTGCTGCACTCTAAGCAGAAGAGCGGCTTTGGGATGGTGTGTGAGCTGGTGGAGGCGGCTTTTGAATGCAGTAATGCAGCTCTGCATAGTCCTGAGTCCCCATGTAAACAATCATGTGAATTTGTGTTTCCAATCGTGTCCAGAAAAAATAAAGACCGATGTTCTTCCCACATATTTACATGCAGCCAAGATGGACATTGTGACATTCATCATCATCATCATCATCAGCCTGTCACGCCACTGCTGGCGGATGGCCTCCACATCTTTCTCCACTCATCACGGTTTTGGGCACTCTGGGTCCACGTGCTGCCTGCCATCTGCTCGATGTCATCTCTCCATCTTTTCTTCGGTCTTCCCCTTCCTCTCTTCCTGTCCCACGGAGTCCATTCTGTTGTTTTCTTAGCCCATTCGTGGTTCTTCATTCGGGCTACATGTCCTGCCCACTTGCCTTTGGCTTCAACCACTTTCTCGATGACATCCTTCACCCCTGTTCTTGATCTTAAGTCTTCGTTCCTGACCTTATCTCTCCTCGTAACACCCAGCATTGATCGTTCCATGCTCCTCTGGGTTATTGCTAGTTTCTCTCTTTGGCGGTTGGTAAGTGACCATGTCTCAGCTCCATACGTCATTGATGGCAGTATGACAGTGTTCATGATCTTCCTCTTGAGACACATGGGCATTTTTTGATCTCTCAGAAACGTGCTGTACTGTCCGAATCTCTTCCAAGCGGATGTTACTCTCTCGTCTATTTCTTTCGCCATCTCATTTCCTGGTGTTAGCAGTCTTCCCAAATACTTATACTCATCCACCTCCTCCAGTTGTTCTCCATCCACAATTATTCCTTTCCTTTTCCTTTTCCTTGCTATTTCATTGCACATGATTTTGGTTTTCTTTTTGTTCATTTTCATGCCATCTTTTCTCCCTTCCTTGTTCAGATCGTTGAGCAGCTTGCTGAGATCCTCTTCCTTTTCTGCAAATAAGATGATATCATCTGCAAATCTCAGGTTGTTCATCCTCTCTCCATTGATGTTAATTCCCGCTTCAGCTTCCATTCTCCTGAATATTTCTTCCAACGATGCTGTGAACATCACTGGTGACAAGGTGTCTCCTTGTCGCACTCCCTTCATGATCTTAATCTTTCGGCTAAGTGATTCGTTCCGAATCTGAGCAGTGCCTCCATCATATGTCTCTTTCAGGATGTTGATGTACTTCTCCTCTACGCTGTGTTGTTTTAGCGCCTCAAAAACAGCCTTGTGCAGGATAGAATCAAAGGCTTTTTCATAGTCTACAAACGCCATATAAATGGGTATTTGCCTGCAAGAATTTCTTAAGTTCATCCATGGCTAACCCTTCTTGCGGTTCCGTTTGGCCAAAAATGAAACCCTGGCTGCAAATATTTAGAAAATGATGAGCAAACAGGCATTTAAAAATAATCATAACAATAATAAAAGTACGATTAGAAAATCGTCTCCCGTGACGCCGCAGCTTTGTTTATTTACAACGGAACTCACTATTTCTTCTTCTATAGTCGTTTCCAGTATTTTAAAGAGTTCTGCGCGTGTCAAAATGATTTATTGCGACCGAAATAAATCATTAAATAAATGTAAATGTTGGTTATAATCGGACAAAGATTTTCTGAGCCCATGTTCACATTTCAATTCTAATCCGATCTCTGATCCGATCAAAACAATTTTAACATGTAACCACAGCTACTGACCCCTTAGCTGCCTTCACTGGATTGCAGGTATGAGCCAATGCATAAAAAAAAACAATTTAAATGCATTTTGAAGGCTCTTTACTTCTCTTGCAACAATTAGAAACTCTGTTACTCGATTATCAAATAGCTGATGCCACTGCACCCCCTGTTTGGTGTGTTTGAGCCCTAACACTGGAGAATGATTGAGTAAAGGAATTATAATAAACTCCTTGTAAGAATGATAAAAGTTGTTCACGACTGCAACCGAGCTGAGGGAGCACCTCTGCAGACACTGAAAAATCTGAATCTTAAGAAAGTAATTAGAATTTCTGTCTTGTGAGAAAAATTATCTTCTTAAGAAAGTTCTTTAATGTCAAAATAATCTAAGAAAATATGTTATAGAGGCTAGTATATTTTTCTTAACATAATAATTCTTGGTAAGGCCATTTTTCTTACCCCATTGGTAAAAAATAACCTTTTTTTTTAATTCTTAGAATTTTGGACCTTTTTCTAGGGGCCCTGTTTTTGGAGTGCAGCTTTATTTGGAGACTCACTCTAGGACATATTTGTAGGAGGAAACTCAACAAGCTAGATAAAATCAAAAACGGTAAACAATAGAAACTGTATGCAGGGTTGTTGTGTCATGCACTTATCCAGAACCAAGTCCAGACATGCAGGGAGACTCTGTGAGTGCCGTCCACACGGTCTCTGCAACATAACTGTGTGTAAGACTGTCTGTGTGCGTACGCTTCCTTTGCCAAGTTTCCTCTCTTTGTTTAGACCAGTCTGGTCTGTCCAGCTCCCTGCGGAGCACGTAGTAGCCAAACATGCACACACACAAATATCTATCAAACACTGCTAAACAGTCAGGGTGCTCTCGGGGCAGAGAGGTGCTGTGAATGGAACAGGACCAAAGGGGAGTTTCAATGAGAGTCCAAATGTGCACAGAAAAAAAGAGATGGAAAAAAAAAGTGGTGGGATGGTGGGACAGTGTTGATTGACAACAATAGCCCAGACGAAGGGTATAGAAGAGCAAGGTTTGTGTGGCCGGTCACCATTATCTTACATTTTTACACCGGGCATGCGATGTGCGTACATGAACACGCTAAACAGCATTCCTGGGTGTTTGGTCCATGGTGTTCACACTGGACGAGCAGAGAGAGGCTTCTTCTTTATTTTCTATTGTTTACTAGCGCATATCTGTCACCTACAGTTGGAAGAGGCTTGATGCAATATGTTGGTGCGAATCTCCAACATCTCATCCCCCCAAAATTTTTCTCAGCTCTATTTCCATTTACTAAAGACTTGGTGTCACAGAATTCAAGGGAACAAACCACAATTATTCCTTTCTCCTCCATGATCAATTTTCAACTTGAATAACTTGAATAACTTGCAATAAAGAAAAAATATCGTAAAAAAAAAGGATTAGCAAGAACATGGTTAAAAAAAAAAGATATTAGAGCAAAAATGGTTACTCTGACAAATAAAATGACTAAGTATTAGCTGTTTATTTCTCGATGGAAGTCTTAAGGATTTGGCTTCTTGGAACCAGCAGGTACCTCCTATTTGGAACACGAGTAGGAATGAGTGACTTAGTCCTGTTCTTATATCCAGTCTTTTTCTTGGGCCTTGAAAAAGAAAATGCCCGTTGGTTCTTGAAAAAAATAAATTAAAAAAAATTAAAAACTTTTCTTAAATCGCGGAAATATCTAAAAATAAATCTTCAAATTAAAGATAAACCTTTTCAAACTTATTTATAAAAAAGTGACATTGTAGGCTCATGATTGAATTAGTGTTTTACACTCTGTTATTGCAATTATATCTTACGCAATCAAAAAATTCATACAATTCCCATTTTTCAAACCGTTGCCTAAAATGCCTAAAATGAAATGGTGAAAAAGTGTATTCTCTTACTTTATGCATTGGAGTGTGCTTGAATATTGTCATGCATACGGTTTTACTAGCGTGCATGCACATGTTTGTTTACAGCAGCAGACTCTTGTCTTGTAAGGCCTCTGTACCTAACCAGTCAAAACACACTCACACACACACAAGCACGCACACTCCTGCCCCCCTTAGAGCCGTGCTTTCAGAGACGTGGGGCCCTAAATGCCTTACAGATGGACTCCCAGCAAACACGACTTTCTGTCTCGACCCTCAAGTATTCGCAGTATTTGGCCTTGCTGTAATTTACAACATACTTACCTAATTGAGATGCTATTAAGGTCAGTGCTCAGTTTCTTCCGTGCGCACTCATTCTAAATCTATGTGATATAAATGTGGCGTGCACGGCACAGCAGAACTGCCCTAATATAGCCAGGTGAGGTAACCCTCAGAGTGTGATCTCAGCTCAACCCAGTGTGCTCGGAGAGTCATAAACAGTGAATGATGTCTCATGCAGAGACTAGTCTCTGCAGGTCTGCAGGGCATACTTCAGTTTTTCTTGGATACTGAAATTAAACCACATTTTTTTGAACCTATAAAATATTGTTTTAAGATTTACAATGCTCCTGCTGGAACATTTTACAATGAGCCTATCTGTTTGTTTTTAAGAGTAAAGATGGGAAGATCATATTATATAATTGTGTTTTTAAACATTTAATTCAGAAAAAAAACATTTATTTTAACATTTAACATTTTATTATTTTTCATATAATATACTGCAATGAGAAATGTATATATTTTAGTTGATTTCACCCTCAAGCTTGCAGTGAAAGGCCACGTCCAGAGCTTGTCATTTAGACATTTTTCATCAAGTGCTCCTGACATCTGTAACCCACTGTCGGAGTGCCATCCGTCTACGTTTCCAAGTAACTTTTAGAGAATTCATTCTCGCGAGTAGGGGGATAGACACATTGGTGATTAATCAACTCCGTGCTGGTGTCTGAGTGTATCTGTGCAGACCTATGCGACTCTTTGTCCGTGCGCGATAAATCACTGTCTAAGCTGTACAGGATGCACAATGGCTGTATCCTCATTCAGTCTGCTGAAGATAAATTCATCTAAAAGTGATTTACTGACAATACGCAGACAATCGATCAGTTCGTCTTTACTCGACCAGAGCCAGAGGGTGTACAACAACGTGGAGAAATGAAATGTAACAGGATCTAAGTGAAGAGTTCATGAATAATGTAGGGAAAGAAATGGCTTTGAAATGTGTTCAACTGAGTCACATTTTGCTTTAAGTAACTCTTCTATTTTGAACAACATGCAAAAAGTAGTGCAACTCAAAGATTTTATAAATTCAGCTAATTTTTTGTTGGTTTTACTGCCCATGTTAATTTCATAAAAATGACAAATGACAGTCTTTGTGTTCTAAATGATACTTCATGAATTTTACATAAGCTGATTATAATTAAATGTCGCTCTGTTTTTATTATACTGCGGTTTCTTTTCTCAGGGATTGATTTAATGAAAGAACTTGATGATTTATTACTTCGTGTTTAAATTCACATAAAAACTTTCATGTTTTTTTTACTTGGAATCCCCTCCCCCTAACATTTAATATTACCACTCTTTGTGAGGATTGAAGCCCTTTGGCCCGTCTGTTTTATTCCTTGGTTCTTGTCATCTTGGGCCATGTTGTTGTGGTGAAGAGGTAGAGCGGTCCACCTTTTTTTGGAGGATCGTAGCTTGGGTTCCTGCCTCGCCCGACCATGTTGAAGCGTCCTTGGGCAAGACACTGAACTCTACATTGCGCCTTGCCAACGGTTGAGGTTGGCGTCAGTGTTGAAAACACACCAGGCATTGACGAGCGTTCAAGAACGCACATTTAGCCCATGGGGTTCACACTGGACAGGCAGGGAGAGGCTTTTTCTTTTTCTGCTGTTTATTAGCTCATGTCCGCCACCTACAGTTGGAAGACACTTGGTGCAAAATGTTGAAGTAGTGCAAATTTCGCAATTTGGGCTTATAACGGAAAATGTTCAATTCATTGCTGGCATCCTTGCAATGGCACATATGGATTACCATCTTATCAGGAGAGTGACCTTGGTTTATCTTTATTTGAAAAACAAACACAGGTGTTGTCAGGCTGCTCGCCATATCTGGGTTCACCAGATAAATCATATCCATTCCAAGTCTCTGATTGGTCAATGTTTAATCAGTCTGAGTTCCCCTGTACCAGTACCCAGTCCAGATAAAACTTCCTCATTCAAACCACAGCTCTTCTCTCTGTATCCCATCACATTCTAGATCTTCAAAGTCACAATGAAGCTCCTTCTGACCTTCTCTATCCTTTTCCGGAATCATCCTCAAAGCAAACACTGCATCTGTAGTGCTCTTCCCTGGCATGAAACCACACTGTTTCTTATAAATGCTCACTTATGGCCTCAGTCTAGCTTCCACTACTGTTTCTCGTAACTTCATTGTGTGAGTCATCACCTTAATTCATCTGTAGCTTCCACAACCCTGCATGTCTCCCTTCTTCTTAAAAAGGGGCACCATTAGTCACTGTAACCTGCTACACATCCTTTCCATCTTAGTTTCTCTTCTCCTTTTTTTTCTTTTAAAATACTCCTAAACTTATTTGTTCCACCACCGAATCTAATTATCTGCTTTCTTCGTTAAAACACCAAGTACCTTCCTCCCAGTCTCCCTGATCACTTTGGCTGTAGCTGTCCAGTCATCTGGAAGAACCTCCTGATCTCCAAAAGCCTGTTTTAACTTAAAGACACAAAGCACTCCCCCTTTTTCAACTTCCATCCCTCAGTCTTCTTTCTGCCATTGTCCTTTTCATCTTTTTCATCACCAGAGGAATCTTACACACCACCATTCTTTGCTGTCTGGCTACACTCCTCAGCCATCACTTTGCAGTCGCTGTTCTTGATCAGATTGCAGTGTCTGCACAAGATTTGATCAATTTGTGTGCTGCTTCCTCCACTCCTGTATGTCACCCAATGCCTCTTTTTTTGTTCTGGAAAAATGTTTTCACCAACACCATTACCATTACCATTACCATCTTCTTGGCAAAGTCCACCCAGTCTGGACACCAAACTTACTTCCTCATCAACTCTATGCTGCTTTAGTCTAGGGATATCTGGAGATTTCCTTGATCACCTCATCCCCCTCCAGAATATCCCCTGCTTTTGCTCACATCCTACCTGGGTGGCATAACCACTGACAACTTCCTTTATCACATTCATCATCTTATCTAGCACTCTTTTCTCCTCCAGAACATTCTTAGAACACTCTGTCTTCCCCTGTATTTCCATTTACACCAATCTGTAAGCGTTGTTCCCTTTCCATCTTGAACACAAAGGATGTCCACTTTTCTGCCGTCTTAGGTCAACAACAGCAGCGGTGGTTGTTGTCAACCCGGACCACCACCGATCCTGAATGAAAGTTCTGTTTATGTTCAACATGATTTGGCTTTCGTTTTAGGTCTGATGCCCTTACTGAGACAACAGACTTGCGACAGGCACACGAAAGCTTACAACCTACTTTAATTAGGGTATGTAAAATTGTTTGTCAAAATGCAACAAAGACGTTAAAAACTAAGGTCACCTCTTTCTATCATGTGAACTTCACCCGAAAGGCTTTGCCTCCCAAAAATGTGTTTAGGGTCTTGATTAATGCCGTCCTGTGGGACAGAATAAAAGTTTTAAGGAGAATCCAACAACGGGACTCAAAACAGCAATCACTTAATAATAATTATGAATAACTGTTGATCACTAATTTTAAATCATTGCAACAATAACAACCAGCAAAAGAGCCAAGGATTCAGAAGTACAACTATAGACCTCTGGATGAAAACATGATCCATTTTGTGGCGAATGTAAAAGGATACTGGGCCAGTGGGTTCGTCCACCTGTTAACCAGGGCAAAAGGAAGCCCCCACAGCATGCAACAGGTGTTCAGCTTTACAAGGACCATCAAAACAAGAAAAAAAAGAGCCACTTTCATCAGGGCAGGGGGGGTGTACTGCAGCAAGTAGTAATTATAGTAGGAAGGACTGATGGCTCTGGATGGCAGGCATGTCTGATTTTTCAGTGTTTTGCATCACTAAAAAACTGGTTTTGACAACAGAAAACAAGTGATTGGGCAGGGTTGGTATATTTTACTCTACTTAAAACAATGCAGGGATTCTGGGTGAAAATAAGAATAAGGTTGATAACACTTTTTACCACTATTTATTGAATGAAATCACCTGTACCTAAGACTAAAATGTCTTTGGGGGGTTTTGACCTTGGAAATCTCTGGTTGAGGATCATTGACCCTTTCTCCAAAACAAAGAGGTCTGAAAACGACCAACACATGCAAGCATTCAAGAACTGCAGCATTAATGAGCGCGTCGAGATCACAAGGTAAATATTCGGGCAAGTGAGGGAAATCCTGCGTTGGCTCACTTAAATGGGGAACAAGTGGCAGTGGAATCCATTGTTCTATTGTATAGGAGCTGTTTTCATGCCAGAGCAAGTTCACATGAAAATTGGAACTCAATTCAAAACACTCGTTTTCTGACAAAAAAGGAAACGGTAGCAACAAGTGTGCCAAATAACTACTACTCTGACAAACAACTGATAAAATTCCTGAAGCAGTATTTTTTTGTTTTTATGATTTGGGAATAAGAAAAAAAAAGTGCTGCTAAATTCAGACAAATCTACAAATTATTCTTTGAAGACAAAAAACAAAACACAAAAACAATTAGAAACTGACTCTGACCATCTTTTGATCTATTTTAAAAGTGTTCCCAGTGGTCTTGATTTTGCTGTTTTGAGCTCAAATTAAAACATTGGTGTCGTTTATAAGGCATAGTTTCTGCAAAGTTTCTTAGAAATTCACCTCTGTATTGTGGGCAGAACTGTTGGTGCAAAGCAACCCTACCCCCACTCTTTTTTTTAACCAACTAGTATCATTAAGATCATCTTTGGGATTAAATCATTATCACAGAATGCAGTAAATCATGCCTGTAGGTTTTAACACAGTGGATGTTTTACAGCGATGCTTTACCGCAAAACAACTTTTCCCTTCAGTCCCCTCCAGGACGTTAACATTCCATTTTAAGGAAATAAACCATTGTAAAATTACACTAGGCATTCACAGTCTAAAATTATATAAAAAAATCATATAAAAAGTTAGCCTGTTTTTGAATCAATGTTTGTAGAGGGTACCGTATGTATATGCTTGAGTGAGTGAGCAAAAAAAGCCACAGTGGAAGTTATCCAAAGATCTCGTCTCATGCACCATCTGATACTGATTGACACGGGCAAAGTCACACTTACACACACATGCACAAAAACAGCTGTGCCATGAAATATGCACACCTTTGCTTCTGAGCAACTCTGCTAATCTCATCATCTCATCTAAAAACACCCACAAACTGGAGCGTGCCTACCTTCTCTTCTAGTCTGATCATTTGGGCTCCTATAGTGTGGTACTCTTTATCTTCCCCCTTTCCTAGGAAACAAAAATGACAAAGATGAATACACACAAAGATCTTTGATAAATAACAGTCAATAGTGTAAGAACTTTTTTATGTTTCAAGGTATGAAGGGTAGAAGAAACAGCAACGACCTTTTGTGTATGGATTTAAACTATCCTTTACAAATTAGAAAGTCTTTTCTGAACATGGTGAACGCAAGTCTTTAAACACGAGTTCTTCAACATGCTTTTAGTATATGGTGTTCACACTTGACTGTCGCTTCCTGATAATAGCGGATGTTTTCACTGTCGGAAGACGTTTGGTGCTGGATGTTGAGCGGTGCAGCCCTTTCAATCTTGCTCCAGGCTTTTTCTCTCACAGCTCTTTTCCGAAATATGAAAGACTGTCTCATATAACTCTGGCTAGGCAGAAACAACAATTACTTATTTCTTCCTCCATGATCAATTTTCAAATGATTGGCTCTTTCCATGAATGAAAAAGGACGCCATCCAAACGTCGCTAATCCAAATCCCTGATTCGTCAAAGCTCAACTTGAATAGCGACGTGTGAACACAGGAGTTTTAAACGTGGAAGCCCGAAACCCACATTTATGTGCGCTAACATAGACTTTTCATTGGAAGTGGTTGCTTGAACGTGTGTTGCTGAGCCCAGTGTGAACATAAAGTACAAATGCAGCACAACAGCCTGGGGTCATGAGAGATACTGTTGTGTTGAACTGCCATTCACCTGGAAGAAACATTCCTGGTTTCCCCAGAGTGCCATCCAGCCTACAAACAGAAATATATATATAAAAAAATAAATAAATAAACAGAAAATCAGTTGGATAATAAGCTAATGAGAAAACAAGGCTAACCACTAAAAAAACAGAAACATAAGAGAAATACATTAATGAATCATAATCCAATTATAAGGATTTTTATTTTGGAAATGATGACCTTTCTGAGGTTTAAGAAAAGCTATCTAATGAAAGCAGATGAAAGAGTTAACGTTGAAGTCACACCATTACCACACGCAACTGAGTGCAACAAAATTTGCTGTCTGCACTTGAGACAGGTGAGCCACTAGGCTTGGAAATAGTAGCAATGGAAAATCCCCAGTTTGTTTTAAAGACAATAAACATATTTGTTCAAAGTAAGAATGAAATATAACTCTCGTTAGGTTCAAAAAAGTTTTGGACAGTACCAAGACGAATAAGGGACAAAAAAATAAAAGCATTACAGTCGACTTGGTTATGGGCACCACCTTCTCTGCAGTTCCTTGATGCGAACCATCATGTTGAGGTGACCCTGGGAATACTGCTCGATCACGTCTCGCACATCGTAGGGCTTCCTCGCTTGCTGTGAATCCAAACACACACACAGAAAAACATACACATGGTGGGACACAAAAGCCATTGTCAACCACTACCTCTGTTGCTTAGCCCCCTGAAAAAATCCCCAACCCCCCTTTGGGTGCAAAGAGTTCATTGTTAACTCACTGCTGGTATTTGAGTGTCTGTGTGTGCGCATGTGAGTGCACACTGACAAGTGCATGGTCATGTAGGGAGTAATCTTGTTAAGGCCCTTTCACAGCTTTGTGTGGTATGACGTTGATACAAGGGGCATCCGAACGAACCCCATGAACTCTGGACTTTCGCCGTAACATGAGATGGTTAAAAAAACAAAGTGTTGGAGCGAATAAACATACATGTGACACAGTGTGGTGTTTCTTCTGTTCTGTTTCCTGACTGTCTCTGTGATTTGCAGGTCGGCTGTCGCTCCTCCTGGATGGCCCCTCCCTTTCCTGCCTGGTCTTCTCTGTGGAGGAGTGCACAGCTGCCTGTACTTTGCAATCATGCTTATTTAAGTTGATGCTACTCAGTCCTCAGTGTCGGTGCGTCCCTGTTAAGTCAGTGGTTTTCCTACTCAGCCGACACTGAGGTCTGTTTTGTCCCTTAGCCTTTTTCTGAGCTTAGTTGTTCCCTTTTTTTGCCTTTTGCAGTTTTCCCTCTCTTGAGGAGCTTTTCGTGTTTTTGTGATCCCACATTGTGGCGCTTTCTGTTAGCATTAAATTGCCTCCTAAGCGCGTTCCTGAGTCTCAGCCTGATTTCCATCTGCACTTGGGTTTCCGTCCCTCCAGCCGTGACAACATGAAGACCTTATTAAAAAGAGCTACATTTTTAAACATTTTGAAAAACACATTTCCTTTTAATGATAAATGTACTCATTGAGAGAATCGAATGTTAAGCAAGAAATCGTAATTTCGGCAGGTGCGACTTTCTGTTTACGTCAACGAAGCTCCCCGAAATAGTGAAGAGTTTCATTCGAAGTGATCGGAGAACGCAAGAAGACCTGGACGTTTCAGGCTTTCACACACAAACACACATCCACAAACATTTACACAGCAGAGCTCCAGCTAAAAAAAATGCCCTCCACCCAAAAAAAAACAATTCATCTTTCTTTATAACTACACATCTCTAAATCTCAATCAGTCTTTCTCTTCATTTGTTTGTGTTTTTCTCCCAGACTTCTCTTTTCTTTTTATTTACCTGAAATTTCCTCCTTGCAACAAAGTATTGCATTCTGCGCAGCACTTTTACTGCCGATCTCTGTGCATGTGACAACCTGTGGACAAAAACAGAAGACAGATTAAGGCTGGAGTTAAACTTAAAAATGGACATTTTGTGGTAACAAATGTTTTTGCAACTGGAGCTGCAAGTCAGGCTGCAAAACAAAGACAAAAATGACATTGCAAGATTAGGTTCATTCCAAGGCACAAGGGTGAGTTCAAGAGTACACGATTGTTTTTCTTCTCCTGATGGACTGGAGTGGCGCCCAGAGTGAAGTTAGTACAGAAGATGAATAAATTGATGCTAGAGTTCAGTCTTAACAAACATTACTGTGTTTCAGGACACACAGACAATATGTGTTCTATTTTTCAGCCTCTTGTCACAGTGAAGCCCTTTAGATAAGAACTCCAAAATCTGCAGCCTGGTGTAAAAGAAATGAGAAGAAAACCAAATTTAGTTTTTGTTGAGAGAAGTCCAAAAAACCTGAAATACAAAGCAATGAACCTGTGTTGACATGGAGGAAGACTGTTAAACCTAAAATAAATTGAGTGAAATGAACACGCATTTACAGCGATCTTTGTCCTAGAGGCCTCTCGAGTTAGTTTCTTTATGGAGGTCTACACAGCTCCATACGTTTTTTTCACTCCCTGAAGCTATCGTCATGTGGGCCGTAGTATCATAGAAAAAAAAGGGCAACAATTCCATGATCAGGTTTTAAAGGTGACAGAGGTCGATTTTTACTGCAAAGTCCATTCATTTCTGATACTGGACATCTCGTCAGACGTTATCATGTTTACACCATGGTCACTCATGAAAGAAATGATATTAGCACCTTAATATTGCTTTTTTTTTGGTTTTTCACAAGATGCAGGCTATTTATGCGTTGCGACATGTTGAGCCGGCATCAACCTCGCTCTGCTGCAGCGGAGGAAAGTTGTATATGTGCTAAATGTCACATGTTAAGTGATGCAAAGTATAATTTTAGAGGCAAAGTGTACTGTGCATTATCACTTTGTATGCCATGGTCCGTGTGAATACTCGATTCTGATTGGCTGCTGGGTGTGCATTAAAACCTGATAACCGCACGGTGAAAAAAGAAGTTCCGGTCACCTAGCTTAAATGTTTTGTATCACTGCGCCGGCTTCTTTAAAACAACCTTTTGCTTCATCATTTGGACAAAAACAAGTGGTAGGAGGTGAACTTTCTCTCTGAACTGATGCTTTATTAAACCCATTGGAAAGATCAGCATATATATATTTTGCCGAATCTTGACAGCAGCGGTGGTGCAGCACGTTGCAGACTATTAGTCACGTGATGCAACGTAACAAAGAGTCCACTTTTTGTGAGAAAAGCGATCCAAATCGGGAAAAAAACAAAAATTAAGGACTAAAAACTGGTTAATATGTATTGCTTTTGTAAGTGACCATGGTATAAGCAGGTTAATGGCCTTTGAAGTGTGCAGTATTACTTTTTAACGCTTTTTATCGCGTCGGACGGTTCGGGCTTCCACGGCCTGCGTTAAAAAGTAATAACGCATACTTCACAGGCCATTAACCCTTACGTAATGACACCCTGTAGCCAATCAGAATCACCAATGACAATTGTAGATGCAACTACAAGACTGGTGTATTATTCTGGATTAACACACCGGCAGTATGTGACGTGAAGCAAAACACAACTTCAAACACACATCAGCTATATATTGTTACATTTTAGATTTCTGAAGAAAGACCGTCCAATTTTTCAAAAGCTTTTCTCTGTGACAGAATCAGCTGATTTACGCTGATTGCATAAGCACTTCACTACTGTAAGGTGTGTCGTATCAGCTCAAAACTGTTTTTCTCTGCTTTAGAATCTACTGGAATTACAATCAATTTGTCAAGAATTGAAGAGTTATGATTGTCAAAAGAATGTCAACACTGGAGCTAAAGCACTGCTGTTAGAGGCTTAATGTGGAAAGAAAGGTGTGAATCCTAGACATAACCAGAGCCCACAGCAGGCAGCGAGGCAGCACAAGGTAGCCAGGGTCCCCCGTGGAAAAGGAGCTCATAACCATCCAAATACAAACCACTCAGAGACAGATCCAAAGAGAAAGAAGACATTGGATCACAAAGACCATGACCAAAGCCTTTAGATCCAAGCTTCCATATACCTGAAGGCCCCATCTGTCCTTGGTGGAAGGCATGCCACATCCTGACATTCCAAAGCCCTCTCTACCACCAACCCAAGAGGGAGTCAAGGACCACCCAGAGGGTAACTGGGCCACGTCTCAATCATTCAACCAACCAAGAAATCCAAAATAGAGATGTGGTTTATAACAACGCCCCCCAAATCATACTGTAACTATGAGGGTGCAGCCAAACCTTCCAGCCTCCTACCACCTAGGCTATAGTGGGAAAAGAGGGGCCCAGGAAATAGCGGCCGGGACCCCAAAATGGCCCCCCAGTGGCATGAACACCCCTCCAGCTTAGCTGTAATATGATCTTCTTTACTTGAGAAACAGCTGGTGACTCTGCCCCTCCCACAGTCAGCTGAAGCAGGCTCCAATGTAGTTCCCTGCTGTCATAACTTGTTCAGCAAGTTTATTAGTCCTTTTTTTACAACTGCAATTTAAACTAATTTTGAAATCAATAATATTAAACAAAATGAACAATATTCTAAACTTACCTGTTGTTACTGTATAGCTCTGAGTTTGTACCATCATCAGTACATTTACAGAAGTCTGATGAGGCACGTCAACTGACAGCACCAATAGAGACACATAAAAAAGGCAACTTTTTCCAGCAGACATGGCACAGATGTTGCACAAATATTGCATATACGTAGAAAGGAGCTATTGCATAAATGTTGCACACTTGGCCAAGAACCTCTATGAGTGAGTTTCTGGCTTTTGTATCAAAAATTGATCACCTGCCAATCTCAATGTCATGACACATTTGTTTTCTTTTTATCCACTTTCTATTTCAAATGACAACACTTTAAGACGCACTGAGTCCAAAACACTCTTGACAGCTATTTTGCTTAAGAAAAAAATACTTAAAGTGTGGATGCCATGCTTTGAACAACTTTGTCAAATAAAAAAGCCCTTTAAACGCTGATTCTATTGATACCAATAGTTTGCGTCGAAAAAAATCCGAAGCATATGAAAAATAGACATCTTTCGAAGGAATCAGAGATTTGGATCTGCCGCTAGAGCGCAGGCTGGAAGTGAACCCGATTTGACCTGTGACGTAACGAAAGGGAGGTGCCTTTCGCAGTCGCGCTTAGGACAGCATGTAAACAAAGCAGGTAGTCTTCGTTTCTCTCGTGTTTAAATCTGTTAATCATCAACATGCCAAGTCGTTGTGTGGCAGCTGGATGTAGCAATACATCTAGTGAAAGTGTATCTGTGTATAAAATTCCCAAAACAAGAAACGCTGCTGAAAAGGGGAAAAATTAAGAAGGTGGACGGCGAAGGATTTTTCCCTCCAGATCTGCAGGAGAGAAGTCTGCGTTTTCGAAGGGACAAAAACCGGGACACAAACGAAGAATTTTGAACGGAGAGTTGGGAGGAGGATCTTGGCTTCTGAGTCGAGGAAAGGCGGGTGAGCTGGAAGCGAGCGAGCCGTTTTCTGGGTCGGACAGGACGGCGCTGGAGTCGGGAGAGAAGGCTGCTAAGCTAGGCTAATGTGCATCACGATGGATCACATTGAGGCGAAGTAGTCGTGTTTTCTGTTGTCTTTGGATCCAACTGGAGTATTTCAACGCACTCAATGTTTTGCAAGAGAAGCAACAGTTCTGCAACGTTTTTTTTCTTTTGCTTTTGAGGCGCCGGTACCGTGAGTAAACTGAACTGTGTGTGTGTGTGCGCGCGCACGAGAAAAGGTTTCAAACTGGTTCAAACAGGTAAAACTGTTAATGTTCCACAGTTGTTAATGGTATACAGTGACTTTGTTAACTAAAGAGTAGTAATATCTGGGAAACTTTTATTTTGTGACATTTATTTTGTAAATTGGGTTGAAAACCAGTGTTTACCTTTGTTTAGATTAGGCCAAAAGGGGACATTTTGAGTATATTTTAGGGTAAGTGGAGTAATTTAATTTTATACATTTTTTAGACTTACTGGAGTCTAGCCGAATCTTCATGCTGGCTATCGTCATCGGCATCGACCTACTACTTTCTGCTATACTATATCCTCCTCACTTTCGCAAAAGGGTTCGAATCGATACGGTTGCAAAAGTGACTCATCATCATGATAATCTCCGCAACTTTCCTCTTCATCTTTCTGTTCATCTGATGATAAATCGCTAATAGAGACGGTAGCATCACTCTGTGCTTCGCTATCGGTGCTAGCCATGTTGTCTGCCTTGTCTTCCTTTCGTTACGTCACAAACAGGGGGGCGAGAATTCGGCGGAATGCGTGAAGCCGGCGGCCGTCCTCGTTGTTTATATTGCGTTTTTCGCTATTTATTCTTTTTCGAAAAATATTAAAAACAATCGCAACATGAAATACAGACTATTTACTATATTTTGGCTTATTAAAATAGACCATGTCACCCACACTTTAAGTAATAGTATGTGACACATGAGTAAAAGGCTGCGGCTAGTAAGGAACTTGAGAACTCTGATGAAGTTATATTATATTTCCCTCTGTAATTTGTCAGTTGATAATTGTTTGTTGCACATTAGCAAGATTATTACCTTGACTTGATGTCCTAAATTTGTTTAGCCAGAATGCCAAACTTTTAGGGTTTGAGCATAGGGGCTCAAAGCTAAGAACACTGAAGGAACTCCTAAAAGAAAGCGGAGCACAATCAAGAACTTCTTGACATTTCTTATGGCTAATGTAGATAGAAACCTCTTCAGAGTTGGTCTTTCCATCCATGCATGCATCCATCCATCCATCCATCCCTCCCTCCCTCCCTCCCTCCCTCCCTCCCTCCCTCCCTCCATCCATCCATGCTTCCATCCATCCATTTTCTTAACCTGCTGTATCCCTTTCATGATTACAGGCTGCCGGAGCCTAACCTTGTGACTGTTGGGCGAAGACAGGTTAACCACGGACAGGTTGCCAGCCTGTTGGAGGGCCACACCATTACAGACCCATACACACTCATAGGCCATGCCCGAATTCCCTCCCTAAATGGTAAATGGTAAATGGCGTATACTTATATAGCGCTTTCTACCTTCTTACGAAGGCCCAAAGCGCTTTTACAGTCACAGTCCCATTCACCCATGCACACTCATTCACACACACGTTCACACACTGATGGCGGCTCCGCTGCCGAACACTGGCGCCAACCTCCCACCAGAGGCAAGGTGGGGTTCAGTGTCTTGCCCAAGGACACTTCGACACATGGGCGTGCAAGGCGGGAATCGAACCTGCAATCTTACGATCATGGGTCGACCGCCCTACCGCTGCACCACGGCCGCCCCTACTCCTTAATTACTAAAAAACTACCAGCATATAGTGCAGGACCATCTAGCTTTTAAAAGCCGTTCAGACACCATGTGTCTGAATGACAGATTTGACATCACGGATTCCCTGAAGTAAAAACCTAATAAATATGAACTGTATTTTAAAGATGAAAACATGGATGGTTTACAAAGAAACAAATTAAAATACTTTTTTTTCACAAAAAATTGTTTAAGTGGAATGCATACTATACAATGTGTATGTCTATGAAAAAGATTAGTTGTACTTATTTCAGAATAAAACCCCTGAACCAAACCGAACAGAAATAATGATTTAACATTTATCATGCACTTTTGTTGATATTTCAGCACCGTAAGTGCTTTCATATAGTTTAAACATTTAATTAAACTGTCATTTAAAAGTCAGAAAACATGTATACAAAATAAAGATCAAGGTCATAAAAGGGCTACCATGAGTACATTTGAGTCCCATTACGTGAAATAAAACTTGTGACCTCAATAAACACACACGAGGAATTACAACTCAGTATTTATCACTTATTTAGCAATTATTGGCTCCATTAAAAGAGAGATAGATTTCAGAAAAATACACTTTCATAACAGGGATCATCAGAATAATCACTTTTCAGTAATTACACTAAAAAGAAGAAAAATTGAGTTGGAAACGTTATCCATGTAAAGTTTTTACAACGACAAAAATAGTTTGAAATTGAGTGTTGTAGTGTGTAGACTCAGGAATCTGCACAAGTATTGCTGGTTAGCTCTGGGATAACGTTTCCAGGCCAAAACTGAAGAATGAGCAAGTAAACAATTGACTAACTAGTTGGAATTGTATTTATTCCACTTCAAATAACTGACTTAAAGGTGGTTTTATAGTGGATGTCTGGATGTGTGTGTGCGTGTATGTGTGGGTGTCAAGTGCTCTTAAATTCTTGCAGCTATGGATGGAGTAGAGAAGTTCCTCTCCACTGAAGAAAGCTCCTTTGTCTAAATGAATAATCCAAATTTTGTGTAAAAGTCTATACTTTTTTTTTACATAGCCAATGTGTTTGTCTTCATCTGTGTGCGCTCTTTTTTTTTTTTTAGCAAATCTCTCAAGCTAAATCAGAGTCACACACACACAAATGTCTCTGACACTTGGAAACACTCCACCTTCTCTTCCCCAAACAAGGGTCTATTTGGAGTCAACAAGTTGCTCTGAGGTCTTAATTGGGCCCAGAGGCAACAAAAGGACTTAACAGACAATGCATTGACATGGGACTATAAAACATGAACATCAAGGACTGTCAGGCTGCTGCCTTTTTTCCTGTCCTCTATACAAGGCTGCCTAAGCTATAGGAGGAAATGCACACAAACAATGACAAGCATGAAGGGGATGAGGCCCTGTTTTATGGGAAAAAAGCCAACAACCAGCTCTTGCTCAGTAATGAGGGGTAAGACATTTTTGAATATTGCTATGTATTGTGACTAAAGTGGAAAATTAAGAATCATATTTTCCAGATTATAGTGCGCAGTGGATTATAAAGGGGAATTAAGATAAACGGAAAAGTAAGAGATTAGTCCGTCTATCAGCCTAACTCTAGAACTTGTTTATAACACGCTACATGTTAGCCATGTTAAAAGTATCAGGCATATCAGCGTATTTACAATATCTGTATTTACAATATCTGTGATCCCTAACCTTGTTTGCAACATATAAAATAACAGAAAGATACCACTAAAACAAATGTCACTGTGACTGTGCAAATCCTTTCTTTGTAAGTAACATGTAAAAAAAAAAAAAAGTTCAGCACCGCTACAGGTTAGCCATATTAAAGCATTTTTCACGCGTAAATAAAAAAAATGATATTGGAACAAAAGGTTACTTTCACTACTCTAACTTTCAATCGTGTTAGTAACATGTAAAAAGAAAAACAAAAAAACACAGACAGACTCTGCTACACACTAGCCGCGTTATCATATTTACGACAACATCCAACCAAATACTTTGAGAAAGCACCGTGTACCTCTCAAAATCCCTTTCTTCTTTGTCTTTTGGCGTTTCCCATCAGGGGTCGCCACAGCGAAACAACCTCTCTTTTGAGGATGAATCACATGGTTAACTTGGCAATGTTTTATGCCGGATGCCCTTCCTGACGCAACCCTCTCAAGTAATCCGGGCTTGGGACCGGCACAGAAGCAGAGAAGGGAATAGGTAGCAGCCCAAATCCGAACCCTGGTTTCACGGACGGAAGGGCGCCGCAAACCAGCACGACCTAAACTGGCTCCTTACTTCTCAAAATCCCTTTGACATCAGCAAACACAACCAGAATAAATCCATATATCAGGCTTTCAAGTGCGTCTTATTGTGCAAAAAAACCGGAACAGATAGAAAAAGGTGATGGTCATGTACAACTGTGCATTTTTAGTTACTTTCTAAGAAAGTGAGTGCGCTCAGCTGGACTTTTTTTAGGGTCTTTCAAAGCATGACAGCATTGTGTGGATGGGTGGGGAAGCAGGGCGTGCAAGCATGGTCGTGCAACTAGTACAGCTGCTTTTTTAGGGGCAGAATTGGATAAAACTAGACATTTTCCAACCATTTAGGAAATGCAGCGAAGGCTGTATTTAATAATGCATGGTGTTATTGTCTTTGTCTTTACAGGCTGAAGGTGAACCACATCAGGGATCATTTGCAAGTGAGCAAAACCCTTGGATTAGAGTCTAACTAGAGTTCTGGAGAGCTTTCACATCCGCTCAGATTCTTTTGCTTTTTTAAGTTACAATTTATCAGAGGTCTAACATTTTTTTTTATATGCTGCCTGTCAAATACACGATTTATTTTCAAATAATAGCTGCAAAAGCTTTGAACCTTTCCTTAAACAGTTGACTGAAATTAGATGTAACCATGTCTTTACTTTGTCAATTCTTTAATGGGTTTTCTCCTCTTTTAAATTCATACACAAGAGACCTCATGGATGTCAATGACAACTTTCCTTCTTTCCCCCACCACCTACTGCCCTCTCTTTTTCAGAGTACCATCAAATACCGTGTGCTTCCATGGTGCACAGCAGTATGCTTGGAGGCAATAATAAAAAAGCTGTTTCAGACATCGTTGTTGGCACAGCAAGGCCACTGATGCATGTGCTTGCACCTATGTGTGTAAGCTTCATGATTGGTGCCTTGCTAGATCAAAATAGATGAGCTCTTTTTTTCTCAGCCACACATGACGCTCTACATGTGGGGCAAAAGGTTTTTAGTCAGCCACCAACTGTGCAAGTTCTCCCACTTAAAAAGATGAGAGAGGCCTGCAATTTTAATCATAGTTGTACCTCAACTATTCAAACAAAAAAATTTAGTCATAGTTTTCGTTAACGACCTTTTTTTCCACTAACGAAAACGAAACGATAACTGAACAAAATTTCCTGCTCAGATACGAAAACTTTAACAAAATATTTTTACATTTTCGTCAAACGAAACAAAAATGCCCTTTGATGATGACATCCAATCATAACAACTGCTGGTGGGGAAAGGCCGGAGCAAATGCAAAGCGGTCCAATCAGAACACCTGCAGCGAGGTCGGGCATGCTTTGTTAACCGGCCTGGGAAGATGCACATTTTTTGAATTGCGTGTCTGTGATTTAGGTGAAAAAAAAATGTCTACACCGGGTAGAAAGAGAAGAGCAGGTATTTGGACAAATTTTACATTTAACAGAACTGGTGCCATTTGCAGAACATACACAAACTCTTCAAAGTGACACCATGTCTATGTGTTTGGTTGTCCCTGCTCTCCTTGACCTGCTCAGCCACCTTGCTGACTTTGAGGAGAACACCAGCCATCGAGACCTGGCTGGTCTTGCATTAAAAATGAAAGGAGGTATTAAGGTATCGTTTTGCTTGCATATTGGATCCTATATGAAAAGTTCTCACCACTTGAAACAGCTGCCTGCTTTGTCATCCCAACGTTAGTGAAACTCTTGTAAATGTAACTAGTGACAATATCCAAGAACTGCTCAGTCGGGCAGAGGGGTATGTGGAATTAAACACAATCAATACTAAATTCTTTTTTGCCCCACTGTAAATTGGATTGATAGGATGTTTACACTGTTTGATTGAGCCAATGCAGGTTGATCCTGACATGGCACACGCTACTGAGGAGCATAGCGAAATAGCCTGAGCAGCCACAAAGACAACATCATGAAATAAAGTTAAAGACCCGATGCTGCCATCACCCACCTTTTCATTACTGACATGAAGAAGAACGTGTCTTTTTGTTTGACTATTTTTTTTCCCAAAAAGAAGTTAAAAGCAAATGCTTAGAAAATGTGAAGAAATAAACTAATTGGAAAAGGCTTTATTTAAGCGAAACCATAACATAAAACTCTACAGAGGAGTTAATTTTGTTAGCAGACAAATGTTTTTAGGAACTGTCATGTATGAAAGCCGTCTGGCTGATTGTTCCTCCATTTCCTAATAAGGGGACTCGAGAAGCAGCGAGGATGACTTAATGATTGAATGTTAAAGGCTTTAGTTGCTGCCTGAAGTGGAGGATGTGGAGGTAAGTAATGTTTAAGGTGAACCTGATTGGGGAGTTGGAAAATTTCTGAGTTAATGGTCCCCTTTTCAGATCTAACACTTCACTCCAATTGCCTAGGAGGTCAGAACCTGAGGCTGGGAATGACATCATGTCCAAACTGACTTCATTCCAGATGCAAAAGCAGGAAAAGCAGCAGGATTGAATCACTGATTCGACCAGCCATTAAGCCAACTCTGTAGAGCAAATTTGTAGCCAACTATGCTGTATTTCAAAAATAGCTTAAATATTTTACAGTAACCAACCCTGTAGACCTGATTGTCTAGGAGAACAAGGACCTGTTGAATGTGCCTCTTTTTGAATGTCACTCTGTTGATCACCAAAAAACAAACAACCTGTGGAGTTTACATGCATAAACATACAACTTTGTACATTTTATCAGCGATCTTTGTAAATCGGGCTTTTAACGCAGAGATTATCATTCAAGGAAACTTCATTGGCTTGTCCACGAGCCAGCCTGTGATGTAAATTGAAGGCTTCTCTGACATCTGGGAAATGGAATGCTGAAGAAAAATTAGAAATAAGTACCTTAAAATAATTTAAAGTAGTATGAAAAGATACAGCCAGCTGGTCTTTGTTTAATTTTACAGGACATTTAATCTCTTCTCCAGAGGCTTTCTCTTGAATGTATAGAATCTCCCATCCATCCAGTCTACATCTTTATGAATTAATCTCTACACAGACATACCATAAAAAACAACAGTCATCATTAGGAATGCTTTTTTGTATAAATATTTAGAATTTGATTTTGTTATGCCCCCAATTTAGCACAAATGAAAAAGTCGTATATGTTGGACGTCAATGTTATGACTTATTGTTGTCATCGTAACCTGGTTTTGACGGACATTAAGCTACGTTCACACTGCCCTCTGCAATATCAAGCAACCAGGTCCAATGAAAAGTCTAATTCAACACACTTATGTATGCGCTTTAGGCTTCCATGTTCAAAATTCACGTTCACGAATAGCTACACCGGTTTTTATGACTGTTTTTGGGGTTTACATGCAAAACGTGTGTCATTGAACACACATTGTTTGTAGCTAAACCAGGTCAGACTTTGACCAATTAGGGCCTCCGATTTAGGAGTGACAAATGAATTTGGTTTATCTGGGGGGTATTCCAAAAAGCAGGTTATGCTAGTTACCACAGTAAGTTTGAGGTTAAGGAAGCGGATAACCTCAGCTTTCAGTTCCAAAAATGGAGGTATGTTTCAGGGTAGGTCAAGTTGCCATAGCAACTCATGCTCTGAACATAACCTGGTCTGGAGCAGGTTTAGTTGAAGGTTAGTTTGTTTACAGAGAGGTGAAAAAGCATGACGTGTCCATTTGAAGATGATTTAGTGGATGAAGAAGCTCAGATAATACTTTTTCCACCGTGAGAGGGTGACAAGACCACGTATGGATGTTAGAAAAATAAACTTTTTACACCAATCTAACTTAATTATTTGCTTCAGTTAAGATAAATCATTTTTTGGAGTTCAGTCAACTTAAATACAACACGTAGTTATCAGACAGTTATTTTAATTTAGTTCAAATCAATTTAATTAAGTAGGTGTAACTTTGGTGCTGCTGTTAGATCGGCACCGCAAGGGATTGTGGGATACCATTCCCTTTTCCTGTCTGGACGGACTTGGGTTTAAGTGTGTTTTTTTTTCCAAATGTGTTTAGTTGTTTAGCTATTTTACTGTGTTTTGCCGAGTTATTTGTCCTGTTTGTTATGTTTAATTCTTTCTGCACCATGAGTGAAAGGGAGGGAGAGGAAGATGCGATTATTTAGCACTCCTCCTGCTCCTGAAAGCTGTAAGAATTAAAGCCAGAGCACGAGTTGTGATAAATGAATCAATTTTTCCTATTGCTAATCCACACTGAATCATTAATTTTAATGTTATTAAATGAGAATATCTGCGGCTTCCGCAAACTTTAAGTAGTACAATAAATTAAGATGGAAAAATATTTAACTGAATTGGAGAAATATGACATTTAGTTTGATAAATAAAAATGGAAATGAGATAGGAACTGGTACGTTTACTTTGTCCGTTCTTTTAATCCAAGCAGAGACTCTTTCTTTTGCTGATGCAGCCATATTACTTTTTTTATGGATGTATAGTCTTCATACACCGTCATTAAAACCTCCAACTCCGTCTCACTGAAGTACAGCGCTCTATTTTTTTCTTCACGCGTTTCCATGATGACTCCAGAAATCGGCTATCAATTGAGAATGCCTTTATTGCCGTGCACGCGCATTAACCCAGGGTTAACAAGTCCAGCGTAGTTACGCTAACTCATATCCGGTCTTTTGGAACAGACATAACCAGTGTAAGCAAGTTCAGGCGGATTTCAGCCAGAGTTCAGGGTTAAAGTTAGGGTAGTTTAAACGTGCTTTCTGGAATACGCCCCTGGTGGGTCCAGACACCGTTTTCCAATAAAGATTGACCAGCACATGGTTGACCAGGCCACTACCCTGACATGATGGTAAAGTTAAAGTCCCATTAGTTGTCACGCACCTAGATGTGTGAAATGTGATCTCTGCATTTGATCCATCCCCTGGGGGAGTGGTGAGCTTCAAACACAGCCATTGGGTGGTTTAGCCTGCTTATGCAGAGTGCCAAGCAGCGAGGAATTGGGTCCCATTTTTAGAGTCTTTTGGTTTGACTCGGCCAAGATTTAAACTCTCGAACTTCCAGTCTCAGGTGGACCTATGGATGCCATATGGTAATCCATATCCGTCATTGCAAGGACCTAGCAATGAGCCGAACTGTTTCCATTTTGTGCCCAAATACTGATATTTGCACCGCTTTGACATTTGGCACTTAGCCTCTTCAAACTGTAGTTTGCAGACAGTAGATAAAGAAGAGGACCCTCCCTGCTTGTCCAGTATAGCACCATGGGCTATGTGCGTTTATTGCATTCTTGAACACACGTGAAATGCCCAGAGCACACGTAACTTGAGTAATTATCTGTCTATAAGAGTATATATATCCTATATAGTCACATTTTACATGTGGAAAAAAAATTGACACAATGTTCACAAAAAACATCATTGATGGTATTGTTTTATTTTTTTAATTTAAGATATCTAACTCTTTTTCAAATTAACTGATTTGATTTGAATAGAGCTCAAATTGGTGAATTATTAGGGTAACATTTTTCTGTGTTTAATTGGTAAGTAGGTGGCCAAATCTAATATATGTTTATGTTCCCGCCCATTTCCAGAAGACAAAGTTGGGTGGAGTAAACTCCAGCTACATATAGCTGTTTTTCCAGGCTTTATTATCTCCGTTTTAAATTCTGTTGGTGATGTCAGAGATGAAAGGACCTGGTGTTATATGTGTTTGGGTTTTACAAATAAACTGATTTAAGCGGACTTTGGCTTAGTTTATTTTTACATTGAGGTTTGATAAAGCTGTGCCACTGATCTCGACTAACAAGTTTCTTGTTACTTGCAAAAGTGGCTCATAAGACCACTTTCTACAACCAGTTCGTTATGAAAAGAGGCCAAAAAACTGGGTCAAAATAGGAAGCGCTACACAGTTTCTCTCTTTTAACCACAGAATAGTTTGTATATATTTGGTTTGAAACTTATTGTGTTTTATGCTGTGTGGTATTGTAAAACACACATCTATAGGATCTCAAAACCAGTGATGTTTCCACATGTTCTACTTGGATTCCTTCAGTGGGTTAGGAGGAGCTTTTAAAGAAGGATTTATGATTCATGGGCTAATAGGATTTGCTGCTATTTTGCAAGATTAGGCATACTAAAGAAAGAATATTTATTATTGCCAGTCGTGAGGTCCTTATGTGTGAGTAGGGTGGGGGATGTTTAGGGGTGACCACTGGTGGGTTAATGTCAGAAGGTTTGCATGGATTTCTTTTTTTCCATCTGAGTATTTTCCAGGATAAACCCTAGCACTAACACCACTGTGGAGCCAAACCCATCACCCCAACACCCCCTCCCGCCAACCATCTCTCTATGGTTTCGCTTGTATATTGTTCTGGTAATCCAAGCACATGAGCCCAGTGGTTGGTCATGCCAGCAAACATTTTGCACTTTTTGGTGAAAGTTTGGGTGGTGTGGTTATGGTAAGAACAATACAAGCAGAAAAGTTTGTTCATAAACTGAGAGCAAAACATAGAGATGAAGGGTGGTCTTTGTGATTTCTTTAATAAAGCAGCTTGGAGCTTCAATTACAAACTCACTCTGGTTTTTTTTTTAAATGATGTGTGTAAATAAACTCACTAAATTTTGCCGTGAAGATTTGTTTGGTTTTTACTTTCAGCAGTTAAATTCCTATCCAAATTGTACAATGCAAGTGGCATTTTTTTTAATTGGCATAAGTATTTTATTTGTTAATTAAGTTTCATTGATTAGCACAGAATTTGCTCTTTGCATACCTGGGTCTGATCTATTTATGTGGAATGGTTTCAACTGTTCTCAAAACACTCATGCTATCTCGTTTTTGGTTCTGAATTACCAAGACTGTTGCCAGGAAAGCAAAACCCTCAACTTTAAGAATAAATTACATTTGAATGTTTCTGGATCCAGACCAGTTCACAAAGAAACCGCTAGGGGCTTGTAACACAAGCAGGACAGTTTATCACCAATGTAAGGTAGATTCTATAATTTTTTGCTTTTATTTGTTATTCATTTTACTGTATAATAGGTTAAAGTCCTTCTCCAATCATCTTTTGATCTAGCTTACCCACTAGCTTACAGCCTCTCACAACCCTGAGCTAACATTAGCGCTGTAACATAAAAGTAAGGGTAAATGGCCGACGAAGTATGCATTATCAGTTTTTAACGCACGCCGTGGAAGCCTGAACCTTCCGATGAGGACGGTTGCTTCCACGAAATGCGTTAAAAAGTGATAATGGATACTTCGAAGGCCATTAACCCGCTTATACCATGGTCACTTACAAAAGTAAGAAATATTAATCCGTTATTGTTCCTAAATTCTTGTTTTTTTTCCAATTTCGATAGCTGATTTAAAGCAAAATATATCTATCTATCTATATATATATATATATATATATATATATATATATTAGTGTTTGAAGTCATAAAAATAATCGCAGATGGGAAAAAAACTGATAAAACCTCGTACTCGGACTCAGTTTCAGCAGAGACACTGGCACTTTTTTTTCCAGTGGCTGGTTTGACTCTCGGTTCTGTCCTCATTAAAGTCAGATAATCACTTCTGCGCTTGTAAATAGCGCCTTCCTGTGTTCAGTCGGGACTTTTACAGTCATTAAAAAAAAAAAAAACTAAAATAGAGTGTGACGTAGGTTTTATTGCTTCAAATGAATAAGAATGTTTTTTTTTTTCAGCTGCTTGTATTCGGGACCTGCGTTTTTCGGTCAGTGACCTATAGCTCATGAGACCATAGGTGAGAGTACTGGAACGTAGATCGACCGGGTAAATTCGAGAGCTTTGTTGGAAATAGCTCTCTCTCTTCACCACGACGGACCATGAAGAGAGAGAATAATTAATGGTAGTGGAAAATGGCACGGAAATGTGGGGCAATTACCATGGAAAATGGGGCAACTACTTATAACAATGACGGCAATTAACATCAACCAGGAGTCCTTGAGCAAATCCCTTTAACGCTAATGCCTACCTCACAACATGAGAGACAATGAACCACATGTCATGCCGGCTCAGACGTCGCCCGCCAAACAAGGTCTGCGTCAGGTGCTGAGGGACCAGAGCACCCTGATGGAAAGTGGGCTACTGAACAAGACGGAAATGGACTAGATGTGAGAACAAGGTTCTGTTAGAATGCTACTACTCGAGTAATCCCACCCAGAGGGGTTACATGCAGAGAATGTGTAATGAATGATGCTTCAAACTCAATAATCAAGGCTAACTGCCAAACAACTGGTAGCTCAGTGCTCTAACATCCACAAACGGCAACTCCTGTCACAACTTCTGGAGATTGAAGCGATACAATACAATGCCACAGGAGAGCAGAACAACAGGTCAGGGACAGGAGGTTATACCACACTTCCCACCCTAAGATTGGGTACACAGCCCAACAACCACAGATACGCTGAGCGAGGCAGCAACTGACCTGAAAGACAAGATCATGTCTACAATGAACACTAGGCAACCCCGACACCAGCTACAACGGTTAGGTGATGTACCGCCTGAAAGTCTACTGGAAACTGTGAATGAAGCATTGAGGGCAATTCCTACCACAACCATCACAGAAACTACTGAACTGGTTTGCATTTCAGCAGCAGTGATCCTTGAGATGCTTGGCTATAAGAGCAACCATGGAAGAAAGCAGTACCCACCATGGAAGCAACGGTTAGAGGCCAAAATCAAGGCAACTCGGAAGGATGTGAGTAGGCTGACAGAGGCTCAAAGAGGTACAATGAGAAAGCAAGTACCTAAGAGATACAGCCAGATGCCCATACCTGAAACTGCCAAACAAAGGCTCCTAGCCTGAGCAGCCGCTCAAAGAGGTACACAAGAGACAATGGCCAGATCGAATAAACAGGCTCTTTGCAACTAACCTGCAAAAGTGTATGCTCAGTGCCAGGTCAAAACAGCTTCTGTTAAGATCCACCAAGGCTGGAAACTGAATAGTACTGGAAAAGTATATGGGAGAAAGAGACAGCACATAACACCAATGCCCAGTGGCTGGTCTCTCTGAGAAAAGAACATAGCAACCTCCCTGAACAGAATCCAGTAACCATCACAGTGGCAGACATCCAAGAAAGAATCTCAGGTATGAAGTGAACTGACAGCACCTGGCCCTGACATGATACATGCCTACCGGCTAAAGAAGCATCAAGACTCCACTCCAGCGCCTGGCAGCACAAATGAACCAGCTGCTAAGAGATGGACTCAATTCAATGGCTAACAGAAGGGCTTAACGATCCTGATCCAGAAGGATCCCTCAAAGGGTGCAGTCCCATCCAACTACCGGCCAATAACCTGTCTGTCCACAACATGGAAGCTCATGTCAGGCATCATTGCAACCAAGATAAATAGGCACATGGATCAATTCATGAGTAACACACAGAAGGGCATTGGTAGAGACTCCAGAGGGTTTTCAAACACCAACTCCTGGTCGACAGAACAGTCGCTCAAGACTGCAAGTCACGACATACCAACCCGTGCACAGCCTGGATTGATTACAAGAAGGCCTATGACTCAATGCCACACACATGGATCACTGAATGCTTGGAGCTGTACAACATCAACAGGACTCTAAGAGCCTTCATAGGAAACTCAATGAAGCTGTGGAAAACCACCCTTGAAGGCAATGGGAAGCCACTTGCACAAGTGTCCATCAAATGTGGGATATACCAAGGTGATGCTCTGTCCCCACTGCTGCTCTGCATAGGTCTGAACCCCCTCAGCCAAATAATCAACAAGACTGGCTATGGATACCGACTCAGAAATGGGGCCAACATCAGTCACTCTCTCTACATGGATGACATCAAGCTGTATACTAAGAGCGAAGGACATTGACTCTGATCCACACCACCAGGATCTACAGCACTGACATTGGGATGTCATTCGGGCTCGAGAAATGCAGCCGGATGGTGACAAAGAGAGGTAAGGTTGTCCACACAGGAGGGGTCTCACTCCCAGAAGGAACAATAGCAGACATCGAGGACAGTTACAAGTACCTTGGAATTGCAGAGGCAACAAGGAAAGTTGCAACAGCTAAATACCTCCAACGAAAGGGAGGCAAGTCCTGAGAAGCCAGCTCAATAGAAAAAATAAGACCCGGGCAACAAACAGCTACGCACTGCCAGTTATCAGATACCCTGCAGGAATAATAAGATGGCCAAAGGAAGAGATACAGACCACAGATGTTAAAACACAAAAGCTCCTCACCATGCATGGAGGGTTCCATCCCAAATCCAGCACCCTGAGACTGTATGCTAGCCTCAAGGAAGGGGAGGCCGAGGACTAGTGAGCTGTAGAAGCCACTATCCAGGATGAAACATCCAAGATACATGAGTACATCAAGCTCAGGCCCCAACTGACAGTGTGTGCTCAGCAAATGTCTCAGGCACTGGAGAGCAGAGGATACAGTGCTGGAGGACAGATCCTCATGGGAGGACAAACCTCTGCATGGGATGTACCACCGGACCATAACTGAAGTGGCTGATATCAAGAAGTCCTACCAATGGCCAGAAAGGGCTGGCCTAAAGGACAGCACTGGAGCGCTCATCCTGGCAGCTCAGGAAGAAGCCCTGAGCACCAGATCGATAGAGGCTCAGATCTACCACAACAGACAAGACCCAAGGTGTAGGCTGTGCAAAGAGGCACCTGAAACATCCAGCACATAACTGCAGGATAAGATGCTGGCAGGTAAAGCATACATGGAGCCGCAATCAAGTGGCTGGAATAATATACAGAACATGTGTGCAGAATATGGACTGGAAACCCCAAGGTCAAAATAAACACCAAGGTAGAGAATGAGAGGGCAAAGATCCTGTGGGACTTCAGATCCAGACTGATAGATGGTAATGGCTAACCAACCAGACATTGTAGTGGTGGATAAAGAACAGAGGAAAGCCGTTGTGGTGGATGGCAGTGCAAGCCATGGGAACATCAGAAGAAGGAGATGAGAAACTGGAGAAATAAAGAACTGGAGAAAGCCTGGAAAGTGAAGGTGACAGTGGTGCCTGTGGTAATTGGAGCACTCGGGGCAGTAACCCCCAAGCTGGAGGAGTGGCTACAACAGATACCTGGAAAGACCTCAGACCTCTCAGTCCAGAAAAGCGCAGTGCTAGGAACAGCTAAGATACTGCGCAGGACCCTCAAGCTCCCAGGCCTCTGGTAGAGGACCCGAGCTTGGAGGAGAAACCACCCGCGGAGGGTGAGAGGGGCGTTTTTTTTTTTTTTTATATGCTGATCTTTCCGATGGGTTGAATAAAGCATCAGTTCAGAGAGAAAGTTCACCTCTTACCGCTTGATTTTGTCCAAATGATGAAGAAAAAGGCTGTTTAATAAAAGACGGCGCAGTGATACAAAGTTTTTAAACTAGGTGACCGGAACTTCTTTTTTCACCGTGCGGTTATCCTGTGGTATATCACTTTTTAATGCACACCAAGCAGCCAATCAGAATCGAGTATTCACCCGGACCATGGTATAAATGGTAGCAAGATTTGAGTTATCCAGTACAGCTGTCCAGTTTTGAGCCAGAAGCCAGCTCAGACGATGAAAACAAAGACGTTCAGGAATCAATTTGTCTGCAAGCGGATGTAAAAGAGTTGATCGGAGCAGGGAGGTTGTGGCCAACCTATTGTAGCACCTGTGTAACAACTACAAATGTTTTCATGTTAAAAATGCCAAAATCATGTTTTTTATCGATCTTTCAATATGCCTTTCAAAATCAAACACTGGCACACCTAATAGTGTTGTGGAATAGGAGTTACCACCTTTTTAACCATGAAATTATCTTAGATGATGAACCTATTGAATATTATCTAAAAAATAAGTGTGAATATGAAAAGCAGGCACAAAGGATGTAAAATAGAATTTTAATTTTGCCAAATCAAAAAAATAAATTGTATTCATTTTTTTACACAGGAACTACAAGATGTTTTTAACATTTATTTTAAGAACATCAAAGAAGAAAAAAAGGTTTAATCTGCCGCAATAGGCCTTTTTGACTAAATGTTCAATATATTTTATGACGACACACTCAGAGGTAAAAAATTTAAAAAAGAAAACAGTCACTGCTTCTTTTTTTATAATTACCAATTCACGCTTTTTTTTTTATTTGGGTGAAGGATATTTTTGGGAAGTGATATGGTTGAGATACCCTAAACAAAAACTAAAAACTCATATTCCAAACCTGAAGAGGAAACTACTGAAAAAAAAGATCAACAAATGAGGAACCTCGTCACTGCTCGGCTTAGTTTGGTCTTCATTTATTTGTATGGTAATACAAAATAAGAGTAAAAATTAAGCAGATGAGGAAATGCTTTATCTTCTCATTACTCCTTTGTAAGCTTTAGCTTGTGTAATTATTGTAAATTGTGTTTTTTGCTCGGCAGCCTCCTTGGTTTTTCATAAACGTCCCAACAGGGTATGTCAGATGGACCAGGAAAGGGACGAAACGTGGAAACTGCAGCATCTCTGTACCGACAGCAGACATTTGTGTTGGCTGATGGGATGGAGAATGACTTGGCAGAGTTACCTTTATAGCTTCCGCTCCTGGTCCTCTGTTTAATTAGCACTCCGCCTCTAATGCAGGTCAGTCTTTGCTTAGCCTGTAATTATAGCAGCAGTCCAAACACACAAGCTCACAGAGAGTCATTCAGGCAAGCAGATGGCTCGCTCTCATTGTTTCCTCTGCATAACTTGAACCTCATAATAGGCCCCATTTATCTTTAGCCTGTAAACTTTCCTATACAATATATCACTGTTAAATTATTTTATTTTTTTACTTAATATTTTTCAATCTAGAGTAAGTTTTGTTCAGTCCCTGTTTGGAGTGTTATTAAATGCTTAGTTAGAACAGCTGTGTCAACAACATAAGAATAGTAATTGAGGTGCTGCCCCTCTGCTCTCATCAAAAATGTTGTCGTCATCGTCCATTTTTTTCTGCACTTATCTCAAAGTGAAAACATCTTTGTCTAAACTTTTAGAAATGACACACCGATCTCTTTTTTTCTATTAACCCTTGTGCTACATTAGGCACTTTACCATTGGGAGTTGGGTCATCTAGACCCACTAGACAGTTCTCTGAACCTTTTTTCTTCAATGATTTGTGATCTTCACTGGTGTCCATGGATTACATGAAATCTTTCCACCTTTATCCACCTTTGTCATGGTAGGAAGAACACGTCAATGTAAGGGTGGGGTCATCTAAGATAGCACAAGGGTTAATAAGCATGCAGACAGATTTTGTAATTTTGTACTCTAATGCTGCATTTATACCAAACCCGACTTGAAGACTTGATGTTCCGCATTAGTGCATGTTTGGAAAAAATAAAAATAAGAATAAAATTAAAGGATCTTTTTATTACTGTGTCGATGAAAAAAAATTATCATAAATTTCAGGACAAGAACAATTCGATTCTCCACTTGTTCGATTTGGCCTTCACCTGCCGAACACGTCACACACCCAAAGCTAAGTCCCTAATTGGTTCATGAGATGCGTCATTCTGGCCAGAGTTCCGATTTTTTAACTCTGGACCATTGACTGTATAAGAGAACTGGACACAGTAATCCCTCCCCCTTCTTGTTCCAAACAGGAAGTACCTGCTTACTCAGAGAAGTCAAAATCCCATAGACTTCTATGGAGAAATAAGCAGCTATTACTCCGTCAGAATGACTAAACTTGCTCTGATACCTTTTTTTTCCCGTTCTTGATAATCCCAATTTTTTTCAGGATATTTTTTCTTTATTGCAAGTTATTCAAGTTAAAAACTGACAAATCAAACACCTCAGTAAAAGCATGTGGTGGCCACTGACCCCACCTCAAATGTGTGATTGACCGATTCTCCCGAGCCGCTTTCAGTTGAAGGGGTGTGGACTTCGAACACGCTAACTCCTGATCTGCGACAGTAGTTGTCAAAGAAATGTTGACTCAGACCAACTCGGACCAGTGACTGGTCAGGTTTTTCAACAAGTCTCAAGTAAACTGTAACCCCAGTACGGGTACGTGTGACTATACCATCAAAACCCAGTTTTTTTACTTCAAACTTTCACTTGAGTCATCCTTGGGTTGATTACTTTTAATGTCAGCTGTTTTAAACCTTTATTTTGGAGCAAGTTTCATCCGTTTGTGGTGCAGCTTGTATGAATCCACAGCTACATTAAAGTTTATGTTGTATATTTGTTTATGTTGTTTATGTATACAATGTCTTCTCACTCCTGTTGTGTCTTTTAATTATCATGGCATCATCTAAATCCACAGCCAGACATGAGCTAAAACCTGCAGGTTTGTTGTAAGGAATTCCTTAAAAAAGTTTGCAAACTTTCCGTCTAAAATACAAACCCAGGTTGGAAATTCAGTCTAACCTGAAAGAACTCCACAGATCTAATTCCTTTAATCGATCAAGTATAATGACAAATAACTTTAAACACGACTCCACTCTGACAGATAAGAAAAACAGACATGCTGTCCTGGAGTCCAACGCATTAAATGACAGATTTAAGATTCAGAGACGTACATTTGTCATAACACACACAACTCTGAAAAGATCAGCTGATGTCTGTCACCACATATGGGGTCGCTTACAACACTGAGCGACCGTGAGAGTCGAAAGAGGGCATGGGGGGGGAGGGGGCGGCACAGCGGGGAAGAAAACAAAGAAATTTGTTCTGTTTTTTCCCCTCACAGCTCATTTATGGGAGCAGCTAACTGAAAGAATGCACTGGGAATGAGAGTGCAAATCATAATTGGATGTTTGTCTTCATCCAGATTTTCAGGGCAAATTATCAACGCATGGATTGTAATGCTGGGGGACCACTGTAGAGGTGGGAACTTTTGGAGCAATTGATGGAGTCATTTAGCTAGTAAAGAGTGATGGATGGGTGAAGCTGTGCATCTGTTGAGTCAGCTGTAACCAACAGAGAGCATGCACATGGAAAAATGCACATAACATTTATCTTTTTCAAAAGGGATTTTGCTGCACAGCACTAAAAATGACTGTGTGCTTCCTCACCAGACTGCCTCTGCGCTTTTGGAACCACCTTCTAACAAACAAACCGTCATTCATGCCACTGACCTCAAAACTTTCCACACAATAAAGGAACAAACTTTGGATAACAATGACTTGTAAAAGAGAAAAATAATCATTTCAGGCTTTTTTGAATGTGGGCACAGATGCTATTCTGAGACTCCACTTCAAAGATGGAGGCTGTGGAGAAAATTGAAATAATTAAAAGTTGCTTGTTGCCATTGTTGTTTCTGCAGCACTGCAAACATCTGGAGTTTATAATGTGTGAGTAAGTTTGTGCCAAGGCATAAAAAGCAGAGAAATACAGTTGTGTTGGTGAGTTACTGTTTAAAGTTCAGTTGATACCAAAGAACAAAAATGGTTCCCATTTATAGGGGGGTAAAATAGGTGATTAGGCATGAAATTCTGTAAAACTATTAGTCATGGCATAGTAAAAAAAACAATGAAATGCAAAACACAACTATAATGACATAAGTGAAAGTGTAACCACACTGACCTTCTAACTTCTGTCAGTGGTGCAAATTTTCATAAACAGCTTGACCAAAACAAACCTGATCAGTTTTTTAGTTTAATCCTACTGCAATAGTTAGAATAAACATAAAATGAACACCACTGGCTAATAGATTCGATCAACTAACAATTATAGAAGATGGCCATTGGGGGCAGCCATGACCCTGATAGCCCTAGAAGGGGCAGCAGTACCACACCCAAAATGATCCCAAAAGTTGTCAACAGGTAGACTATTCCATTACGGCCTAATAGATATGGGCTCACCAATCAATGCAAATTGTCCTCTCAATCTTTCCTTTGAGACTTCTTCATGGGGATGTATTGTTTTTCTAATGAACTGGCCCACATGATCACACGGCCTCAAAATGAAACCGTCCTGAATTAGCTGCAGGAATCAGTAGTTTTGTTACACATCGAAGCATACTCCCACTGCAGACCTTATTAAGCACACCTGTCCAACTGCTCGTTAATGCAAATTTCTATTTAGCCGATCACATGGCAACAACTCAAAGCATTTAGGCAAGCACACATGGTCAAGGCAATCTGTTGCAGTTCAAAGCGAGCATCAGAATGGGGAAGAAAGGTGATTGAAGTGACTTTGAATGTGGCATGGTTGTTGGCAGTATCCAGAACTTCTCCATTCCCTTTGAAAACTCTTCCATTTCCCCCTCCCCTCAGGTTAAGAGTCTGGGTGTCAACATCGACAGCACCCTCTCCTTCACTTCACACATCAATATCATCACCCGTTCTGCCTATTTCCACTTTGCAGCATCCGTCGTCTTCGCCCTTCCCTCAGTCCTCATTCCACAGCTGTCCTGGTGCACAGTTTTGTCACTTCCCGCCTAGAGTACTGCAACTCCCTTCTTTTAGGTTTACCACAAAAAACTCTATGAAAACTACAATATGTTCAAAGCTCAGCTGCCAGAATTATTTCTCAAACACCTTCCATCAAACACATCAAACCTGTTCTGCAGCAGCTCCATTGGCTACTGATCACACACCTAATTACATAAAAATACTTCTCCTGACTTTTAAATCCATTCACAACCTTCCCCCCTCATATCTATCAGATCTTATTTATGTCGCCACTCCCACCCGTACCCTCAGATCCTACTCCTCCCTTCATCTGGATGTCCCCACTGCTTGCCTTTTCACTATGAGGAGCAGAGCTTTTAGCTGCTCTGCCCCCTGGCTCTGGAACTCACTACCTCCTGACCTGCCAAAGGTCAAAGGAAAATGACCAGACTGGTTCCAGCTGATAGAAAGTCAACAGTAACTTAAATGACCACTGGTTACAACCAATGTCTGCAGAAGAGGATCTCTGAACACACAACACATCCAACCTTGAGGCAGATGGGCTACATCCGCAGAGGACTACACCGAGTGCCACTCCTGTCAGCTAAGAACAAGAAACTGAAGCTACAATTTACTGGATAATAGAAGATTGGAAAAACATTGTCTGGTCGGATGAGTCTCCATTTCTGCTGCCACATTCAGATGGTAGGGTCAAAATTTGGTGTCAACAACATGAAAGCAGGGATCCATCCTGTCTTGTATCAACAGTTCAGGCTGGTGGAGGCGGTGGAGTCATGGTGGTGATGGGGTGTTATCTTGGCACACTTTGGGTCCCTTAGTACCAACTGAGCATGGTTACAACACCACACTACCTGAGTATTGTTGGTGACCATGTCCATCCCTTCATGACCACAGTGAACCATCTCCTGATGGTTACTTCCGGCAGGATAAGGCTCCATGTACTAAAGCTGGAATCATCTCAGACTGGTTTCTTGAACCTGACATTGAGTTTACTGGACTCTAATGGCCTCCACAGTCACCAGATCTCAACCCAATAGATCACATTTGGGATGTGGAACGGGAGATTGGCATCATGGATGTGAAACCGACAAATCTGCAGGTAATGTATGATTCTGTCATGTCAATTTGGACCAAACTCTCTGAAAAATGTTTCCAGTACTTTTCTGAATCTATTCCACCGAGGATTGAGGCAGTTCTGAAGGCAAAAGGGGGTTCAACCCAGTACCCGGTACTAACAAGGTGTACCTAATGAAGAGTGTACATTGCTAAGGCAATATTAAAGTTATTTTGTGTTGCTTATTCACAAAATTATATTTCTGCTCACTATGGTACCACTGAAAAAATGTGTGCATAAGAAAATTCACACAACTGAACAGTTAATTTGGGAAATGGGAGTCCACAGAAACCTGAATGAACATAAATTTAGTATTCAGATTCAATATTTAAAAATCAATACAGAGGCACTTAGGAAATTGGAGGTTTAGTACCTAAAGGTAAAATTATGTAAAACCGAGTTGGCCACAGTCTACTCCACGAAGGGAGGGTGGTTGACATTTTACATTCTGGCTGTCTGCCTGAAAAGGTCTGAGAGTGATGGGAAAAGGAAGTTAAGGAGTCAGCCTCCCTCCACATCCAACCCCTCCCCCTGTCCATCCTCCCCATCCACAAGCCTCAAGCAACACCAGAACCCTGCAAGGGAGTTACATACCAAGAACAAATACTAACGACTCCATAAAATTTTTTATCAGTTGCAGGAAGTATGTTGCTGTTGCTTAACAATGTATTTACACCTGCGTCTGCTTATTTTTAGATCCAGAATAGAAGAAACATTTACAACAGACACGTCTATGTTATCATTTGGGGTTAATTAAAATATTACGTTTAGATTGCTATGGATTTTATTTTTTTATTCTTGTAGTTTTGAAGATTTAATCAAATTTGTACAATTTCTTTTTAACATATTTATACTTTAAACACAATGCCAACATTTTCAACTACACTTGAACTTTTTTATATGTTGTGTTTTTGGCATCATCTCAGGTTAAATTTTGTAAATGTATTATCTTTTCCTTCCTTATTGCTCCATTTTCACTCACCTACTCTGCCCAATCTGCCTAAAAGTTTTTTTTTTTTCTGTGGAAATCAGTGTCATTTCTTGATGTTGAGGCTTGCTTTTATAACTTTCAGTAATTGGTGAGCCTGTAATCCATTTGGCTCAGGGGTCCGTTCCTGTTCTAGAACGACCAGTAAAGTGTAGCTTAACAGCCTGGCCATGTCAACCTCCGGAATTATGACAATGCATTGTGGTCAACATTCCCCAATCTAGCGAGCATCAATGCCCACTGGCTTTTTGCAGAGAGTTCTGGCAAATTTCTACGGCACTGGATTTTGGAAAATTTGGAAACCTAGACCAAATTGTGAATGCCCTATATAGTGCAATTAAATTGTGAGTTGTGAGGGAACAAAACCTCAGTCCAAAGCAGGTCTGCTAAATTGTGGTCCTCAAGATCTTCCACTCTGATGCTTTCCAGCTCTGCTCTTGCAGCGTATTACCTGGATCAGGAGTGTTCAGTCAATCCAAACATGGACAAGCTTGTGTTAGCAAATCAGAGGCAAGGGGTAAAAAAAAGCTGAAAAACAAGCAGGGTGGTAGAGCTTGATGACCAGGATTGGGAAGCCCTGGTCTAAAGCATTCTAGTGGGAGCACACAAATATTGTAATGATGACAAACACAGGACCTCTTACGGGCCAAGAATCACTCAGACCTTCAAGCAAAAACACACAAGTAAGTGTGCAGATACACAAAAAAGCTTCTCACATGAAGGATACATTTCAGCTCTAGTCCTGTTTTTCTAAAGCTCTGATTGCACAATCAAACACCTAAAGGGAAACAAGAGGAAATCACTCATGAAATTAGTTACCTTTGAGATACGTAAACCTCCCAAAAAGGTTTTTTATTTTTCACTTCAACAGCACTTTGTTACAGTGTTGTGTTTTTGACCTGCTGAAGGTTCAAGGAATCGGGAACCTTATATGAACTCTCAGCTTGACCGTTTTCCCCACAAGTTCCATATAAAATAATCTGCTGCTTAAATTGGGTTACCAAAGCACTCGTCCTTTTATGCCAAGGTACAATTTAAACTTACTTCCTTCATGGATTTAATCCAGGTTTCTCTTTCTGGCTGATGTTTTCCATTTCCAGTGACTGATTGAACCTCGCTATTACATTTCCTTGAAATGTCCTAGGATAGGTGCCATGGCCATGCCTGGTGCGTGTGGTAGTGTTATATGCACTTCATTAGCACACGATAATTGCTTCTGAACAGAAATAAATAGGGTAACCAGCAGAGCGCATCCTACTGTTAAAGGATTATTTCCTCCCTGAAAACAAAAAACGGAATGTTCTAGGTTTTTTTTTCCCCAAGTGGGGGCGGTGCATAACTATTTTCAGTCTCAATAGCTGTTACAAAAACGGTTTATGGAGATGTTGATGTTCCGTGAGTCCTCTGGAGACGTCTAAAACGAGATGTAACTGAGTGAGCTGTCACTTGTTCTTAAGAGTCTTTTTTTTCTCTCTCCATATGACCATAAAATCCTGCTCAGAGGAAAAAAAGAAATCAGTAAAATCTCTCAAACACACTTTGAGTTTGAAGTTCACACACTCCCAGCTGGCACAATAACTATTCCTCTTTTAATGAGAGGGGCCTCTAGCCAAAACAAAAGCTGCTCATTCAAAGGACGTGTTTTTCCCTCTCCCTCCCTGGTCTTTCTAGCACACTGAAGACAGGAAACGAGTCTCGACATCAAAGTCCGATAAAGGAAGTGACTCTTTTCCGTCTTCTTGCTGGGACTACCCCGGTACACCTGACACATGATGGGAACGCTTGAACGCAGATGTAAAAATACACAATTCCCGCCCTCTCATCTGTTTTCCAACCATGACATCATGCGATGGTGTAATGACACATTTAAAACACTCTGTCATGGAGTAGAAGCCATGTTGTGAAAGCAACTTTTTCTGTCAAACTGTAAGTCCTCTAGTAAAATATTAAGCTAACTTATGGTTAGGGCTGTAACGAGTATCTGAATACTTGGATATTTGTGATATACTCCTGAAAATTCAAGTGTTTCCCGAGTTGCGAGATTCAAGTTCAGATTCTTTATAAATCAATTAGAGCATAGTAAAAATACACTTCAAACAATGTAATTATCGTTCTGAAATGTTGGTTTTTAGGTACATAAACTAAACAACCCGTATGCACAACTGTTGCAGGAAGTAAATAAATCGTCAAATTAAAGTGTTGGTGATGCTTCTCCTTTTCAAAGTAAAGCTGTCGACGTAGAATTTAGAAAAAAAAAAGGAATGAAGTTCAGTTTACCAAAATAACTTCTGGAAAAAAATTACTTTGTTTAAAATGTATACAGAAAACAATAAGCTAAATAGATTAGAATAAAAGATAGAATAAAAAAAACAGAATAAAAGTATAATGAATATGAATTTAAAAAATCCACGTCAATGAAAATTGTGATTTTGGTGTTTTTAACATGTTGTTGTGGCTTTTTTCTTATGATGGCGGACCTACATAGAGGAAATTAAGATTAAAACTGTATTTCTGAGTATTGATATATATATATATATTTTAATTTTGGTGAATTAGGAGCAAACAAAAATGCTGTACAAAAAAGCTTGTAGATGTTACATACAAACTACAATCAGCAAGAGTCAACCTCCCAGCACCACTACCATTCTAATGCATCCACTTGTACACAAATAGATCCATGTAGGCCTTCATTTTCCTCGTCTGAGCTGGAATCTGGCTCATAACTGTACGGCTGCAGAGCTCTGATATGGCTGTGAGGGACTGTAAGCTAGCGGGAGAGAGCGTAAACAAAGGGATCGTGGAAATTTGTGCAGGCTTACTCTACACCAACAGTCCCACTCACAACCTAGAGCCAAATTCTAATGAACTACTGCTGCTCTGCAGAAACTATGTCCTAGAAAACAACACAGGTTTTAGATTTTGGCTTAAAACCACATAATCATAATTTTTAAAGAAAACCTAGGAAGGCTTACCATAGAAAAAAAGATGATCTGAGTGAGAGTTTAAGAATATTACAAACATTTTGTGATCATTTCCCTTAAAAAATGATAAAAAGTTAAGTTTGTAAAAAAAGAAAGTTTATTGCAACACTGTCGTTTGTTTAAATATAAGGAGTGTGTAAATTTTCTAGTTCACATTTTAAATCCTGGCTGTCTGTCTAAAAGGGTATTGAGGTGTTGCTGTTTCTTAATTGACTATCTTCCTGTCATCTATCTACTGAAACTGTAGTCAACAAAACTTTAAGGATTAAAAATTTGTGGAGAATATTTTTTAGGATTTGTTGCAAAATGACACAAAACAACAGTAACATTTGTGTGTTTTTTTACTCCAGAAGTAAAACCAGGAAGTTGATAGAAAAACTTTTGAGAGTGACATCGTTCAAAGTGAAAAATATAATTTCTTTCTTTCTAAATCTTTGTGTTGTTATCTGTTATGTTTTGTTAATTCTGATCTCCTTTACAGGTACAATGATGGTGAATAAATAACACAATATTTTAATTTAAAGACATCCACTATAAAGACTTAAATATAGCAACCATTCAGACATATTTAGATTAAAAAGTAAAAAATGTGGTTCATTTTGTGAATCGTTGATCCTTATTCATGAATTGGATCAGCTTGCTAAATAAGTAACAATCTAGCTGATATTAATAGATAATAAATGTTACTGGACAAGGTTTTTAGATTCCAAAAAATGAACATGTGCGGTTAAAGCAGGACAGAGGCTGACATAATAATCTGGGAGGCCATGAGAATCTTTCTGGGAGATTTAGGGTTAGATGTAAATATTTGTTTCTCTGTGATAACGAGCAGGCGATTTATTTAATCGTCTTGGCTGTTGTGGGAGACACAACAGTCAAGAGAAGGGACAACAATACTACTTCAGCAAGGCACTTAGAGTTCAGACTCCAAGAAGAATTTGTGAGCAGGTTTATGCGCATTCATTTTTAATAGTTTTTTCCTCCCATTCTATCTGCTGATGTTAACTGGGTGCAGTCAGTGAGAACGAGCTCCTCCACTGTTTACACAGTGAACGCTGACACAGTGACCGCTCCTGTGACAGGCTGAGGACGGAAATGGAAAGGGAAAAAGAGGAAAAGAAGATTCAAAATAAAGAGAAACGCTGAGGGAGGAAGGCAGGCCAAAAAAATGTGATGAAAAGATGGAGGATTAAGAGATGATAGAAGAAAGAGGGGGAGGAAAAAAGAGGAAGGGTGCCCTCTACAGAGGAGACAGGAAAGCCAGAGCTGGAAGTTTACAGGTTAAGAAAAGAGCAGACAGAACTAAATGAACAAAGTTCACATATTTATGTTATACAAACATTATTTGATGGAATACAAAGTAAAAAACAAAGCGGCTTATAAATATTTAAAACTCATCCCCATTTTTTCTTATAACCCCTCATTTGACAAAGTTTTATTCAAAGTTAAATCCTTTGAGTTCATATTTTCATCTTTGTGAGGTTTGGTATCTTCATGACTAGCAGTGTAACAAGTAATTGACTTATTTTCCAACAATCTAACCAGATTGATCAATCTGAAATAAGTTGGTAACTGACCTATTCCATAATAAAATCCTTTCCAAACAAAATTGATGAACCCATATTTTCTAAGAATCTCATCATAAACCACAAATATGATATGAATCCCATTGTCCCCTGACCCTGACCAATAGGGGGGGGCGGGTCAAAAGTGGCCTTTTTTTCGATTAATATCTTTTTTAGCCTTGCCACCTGATTGTAATGTTCTGATTTACATTTATCCTATTGGCCCTGAATACATCTCAGTTACAGGGAACGAGATGTTTTGGAATAGGAGTAATGCATTATGGGATAGGCAAGACGCGCGAAACCTTCTATTTTCAGCGAACGCTACCCTCCCAACCCCCGCACAACAGAAAAATGGCAAAAAGGTTAGGTAAGAGGAAAATTTATTCTGAATGCAGGGTATTTAACCCGCGGTGGACAAACGAGTATTTTTTTATTCAACACAAAGAAAAGGCTGTTTGTCTCATCTGCCGAGAGACGGTGGCGGTATTCAAAGAATACAATATGCGCCGACATTTTGAATCCCGTCACAAAGACAAATACGATAACTTGCAAAGCCAAATACGAGCAGAGAAACTCTCGAAGCTATAAAGTGGATTGTTAGCTCAGCATTTGTACACCAAAGTCAAGTCAACCAATCATCCCTTCGGACCAGCTTCCGTATTGCGCAACTGATAGTGAGCTGAGGTAAAGCTTTCACCGAGGGAGAGTTTGTGAAGAAATGTTTGAATGTCATCACGGAGAAGATGTGTCCCGAGAAGAGAGATGTATTTAATGCGTTGTGTCTGTCGGCGAGCACGATCACCAGACGCGTTGAAGAAATTGGGAGTAATGTCTATGCCCAGCTGAAGCAGAAGACCAAAGAATTTGAGTTTTTTTTCATTAGTGCTGGATGAGAGCACGGACGTGCAGGACACGGCGCAGCTGCTTATTTTTATTCGTGGCGTTAGCGCAAACTTTGAGTTTTGTGAGGAGCTGGCAGCCCTAAAAAGTCTGAAAGGCACTACCACGGGGGAGGATATTTTCAACAATGTATGCCAAACCATGGAAAACTTGGATCTGGACTGGGCAAAGCTGGCCAGCATCACCACCGATGGAGCTCCGAGTATGGTGGGCGCATCTCGGGGTCTAATAGGACGCATGAACGGGGAGATGGAGAAACGCCGTCTCAGCGCTCCGCTACCAGTCCACTGCCTAATTCACCAGCAGTCACTGTGCTGCAAAGTGCTGAAGTGGGATTCTGTCATGCAGGTTGTCGTATCATGCATAAACTTCATCAGAGCAAATGGACTTAAACACAGGCAGTTCCAACAATTCCTGTCTGAATTGTGGTCTGCCTACGGAGATGTGCTGTACCACATAGAGGTCCGACGGTAAAGCCGCGGCAGAGTTTTGAGGCGTTTCTAAGAGCTGCTACCTGAAATTAACGCATTTCTGTGTTCCAAAGGCAAAACGGTCCCAGAGCTCATCGAACCAGAATGGAAATGGCACCTCGCATTTTTGACAGATGTGACAGAAATGTTGAAAGGCCTAAATTTGCAGCTACAAGGCCAGGAAAAACTCATTTGTGACATGTATTACCACATAAAAGCATTTGAGGTGAAACTAGCGCTGCTTATGGGGCAAGTGAAGAAGCACAACTTCGCCAATCTCCCTGCTACCCAAAACTTTTCTGCAGAGAACCCAGCGGCCCCGTTCCCAGCTGAAAAGTGTGTGGAAGCACTGGAAATGCTGAAGGCGGAGTTCAGTGTGCGATTCAGTCAACAAAAGAAATCCGTCTTTTCCAAAACCCCTTTTTTGCCAACATCGATGAAGCCCAGCCTTCTTGTCAGTGTGAGCTAGCTGACTTACAGAACTGTGATGTTTTGAAAGACGCATTCAAGCCCAAAAGTCTCATTGACTTCTATGCCGCTCTCCCAAATGACACGTACCCTAATATAAAAAAAAACGCAATGAAGATGTTCACACTTTTTGGCAGCACATATATCTGTGAGCAAACCTTCTCACTGATGAAACTCCTGAAAAGTCCACTAAGATCAAGATTGATGGATGAACATCTGCATCAGTGTTTGAGACTTGCTGTGACTACGATGGAACCGGATATTCAACTCCTCACCAGCCAGACGCAGGCCCACAGTTCAACTTCCTGCTTATGAACATACAGTCCATCGGTAAGCTAATAAGCTTAATATTTGGCTTTCTGGGAAACAATAAATGTTTACATTTATGCACCGCTGTGATTGTCACAACTTTTCTGTTTCAAACTGACCCGGCCCCCGATCAGAGAAAGGGAACATCATGTGGCCGTCATTGGAAAAAGTCTGGGGACCCCTGATTTAGATGGATTTTCCAGAGACCTCAGTGCCTGCGCCATATGTGAGAAAGTCTCCCCTCCCCCCTCTGGTGTATGTTGGCCGTGACAGCCCCCCTCCCTTTTGCTGCACAGCGAAGCAGCCACGCACCTGCTGCACCACCGACACACCTGCAACACAACAAAGCCATGGCAACACCGCAGATGGAAATTTGTCAAAACGGACATCAAAACAGTAGAGACATGGGCGTATAACGAGAACACACACTTGAGCCTCTTTGATGCCATTCAAATCCAACTTTGTGTCTGGGTTACACCATGGAAAGAACTCCATTTATTTGCTATTTTTTGAAAAACTGTGAATTTCCAGCTGTTGGTTGTTAGAAAAATGTAGGAAATCTAGTTGAACCATATCAGTCTAAAGAGAGGCAGCCAGGAAAAGATTTGAGGTGAGTTAAAATATCAAAGTTGAGATGCTAAGAACATTTGCTCAATCTTTCCATCAGAGCAGTAGCGCAAGTTGTTGACTTTTTGCAACATAACTTAATATTGTTGTTTCCTAAAAGACTACTTTATCACACTTTTGGGGAGGAAGTTTGGCTATTTTTTTTTTAAAAATGCAAAGGGTTATTGTGGTTTTCAAAATTTCCTTGTGTGCAAGTCTTTTTATGGTCCAGCTAAGATTAAACCAGAGCCTGGTAAAGCTTGTTTTTTTTTCTTTTCAATCAACTTTTGTTTTTGAATTCCTGTTCCGATGAATGACAAAAAATACTTTAGTTTGACTTGTTTTTTACACATTGATGTATTATCTTGCACTATAAATGCGCAATGAATTGGCTTTAAAATCATTATTTTGTTGAAAAAGCAAACAATACGTGGGAGTGAACTTTTTTTCTTCTCTTGATTGCAAACATTTCCACCTTAGCCTCTTGGGTTTTCCAGAAAAACTTGCAAAATCTTGTTGTTTTATAAAGTTTTTTGATTTTGAATCAAGTCTTGGACACCCTCGCAACTTCCATAAAATCTGAAATGTGACTCTTTGAGCTTGTCTTTGGTGGAATTTGTAGTAAAATCTATTACAGATAAGCGATTGTTTTAAAAGCATTTTACTTGTAAACAATTTTCCTTGCAGAAGAATCATAAACCCCTGTGTGTCTGTGTGTTTTTTTAAGTAACTGGTTGTATCCCTGGCGGGGGGGAACCAGGCCCTCTGCAACGCCGACCGTATCATTTAGGTGGTGGCTCCCTAGTGCCCAGCGGCCCTCTCTCCACACAGGGAGCGATCCCTGAGTTCTCTGGCATGAGCATGAGCCAGGGATCACATCTGAGCCTGGGGGTGTCCGTGTCCCTGTGGTGTGGGTTCTGGCCCTTGCCCTTGACCACTGGGCATCTCCAACATTCCAACAGTGGTTGAGCCTTGTCGGGTCATTTTTACATTCTTTGGGGACCCCCACTTCTCTTGGGCATCTTCCTCCTGGGTGGGAGTGGGCGACCCCTGCCTTGCTCTCCCCTGCTCTCTCCCACAGGGTGGGTGGGTGGATGCCTGGAGCATGGGGTGGGTCTCCCTTTGGGGGGACCCTGGCTCATGCCTACAAAAGGGGTTTATTCAAATAAACACCTCAGGTATCAGAAGAGTCATAACCCCGTTTTGTAACAGTACATATGGCCAACACAAGAGGCATTCAGCTCTTATCTGTTTGCTCAGCTGTTGGACAGGATGAATTAAAAATAAATAAATAATAATAATAATAAATAAAAAGCTTTTCTTAGTCTGATTATGTCACATTAGTCTAACCTGGTTTATTAACCAAATATGAAAGCAAAACAGTAAAAACTTTGAGATTAATTTATTTGAGAATCAAATAAACTTCAGTTTCAACTAATCAAGACATTAACGACACTTAAAAATAGCTAATAAAAGAGATAAACAAATATCAATATTGGTAAATAACTTGTATAATTGTGGGGTTGGTCATAGTGAAAATAAAAAATCACTGATAGAAAACCAGGAACGCTGTGGGGTTCAGTAGTAAAGGCTCGATTATTTCTGGATGTTTGTTTGAGTTTGTCACACTGATTGGACATGTGACAGGTGGTGAGAGTGGTTCCAAGTGTGCACACTGGTTGATGGTTTGCCGCTGGAGTCCACTTTTCCAGAACCCCCAGCATTTGGACCGAGCCCAGTTGGCTCACTGAAGGCTGTAACTAAGCCTGTTCTTTCACTCTAAGATTTTCCGCTCTTTCTTTCTTCACCTCTTTCACTCTACTTTTTATCCATCCCTCCCCTCCCCCAACCCTTAATCTACTTTAACTTCTACGAAAAAGCCAAATTAGACTCAGAGGTGAAAACAAAATTAGGATTAGGGGAAAAAAACAGATCTGATCTCAGTAAAATAAAAGGTTTTCATCTACTTATATCCCCACTACAGAGTATGTTGTAATAGTAAATAGAAAACTTTTCTTGTGGCGTCCAGGAAATATTTGTCTGACTGTTTAATGTAACAATAGGTGATGTCTTCTCAGATATCTGCAGATCTACCGTTAAAGCTAGCCAGCCGACCGGTTAGTCATTAGCAGCCTTGCCGTCACTTGTGGGCTTGTGGGTCATTCATCAACTTCAAAATACAGTGATGAAGTAACTTCCAGCTCTCCAAACACACAATCACACACAAATACAACTAATCACACTCACTGTGTATAACTAACAGAATCAACATGATTTGGTTCAATGAACACTACTTTACGACTTAGTTCAAACTACTCCGCTACACAAATAAATGGAAAGAATGCTTCCACACTTCATAAAACTCGTAGCTGCACTGTTCTGAACTTCCAAACTGTCAAGCTACTGACCCATCAGGCATTTGACGTAAAGAACCTGGTAAATGTGGGTTCTTGAATGTGTTTTTACCCCATGGTGTTCACACTGGACAAGCACAGAGGGTCTTCTTCTTTTGCCAATGTTTATTAGCGCAGGTCCAACACAGTTGGAAGAGACTTGTTGGGAAATGTCAAAGAAGTGCAAATCTCGTGAATCTTGCTCCAGGTTTTTTCTTTCACAGCTCTATTCCGATCTCTGAAAAACTTGCTGGAATAGAATTCTGTCCAGGCACAAACCGCAATTATGAATTTCTCCTCCATGATCAACTTTCAAACGGTTGGCACTTTTGTGAATTAAAGGGGACGCCATCATACGTCACTATTGAATCTGAGTCCCTGATTGGTCAAAGTTTGACCTGGTTTAAGTCTCATGGCATGTTCAATTGCAGCGTGTTTTGCACATAGAGCCTAAAAGCGGTCTTACTTGTGTAGTGACATGTTATGAACCCAGAAGGCGTAAATATTTGTTTGTTTAGCACATTTTATTGAAAGAAGTCGCTTGTATGCGCGTTGCAGAAAGCGGGTGAACGTAGCTTTGCAATCAAGCCCGAAATGATTCACCTCCATTTTAAAAATCACTACCAGGTTAAAGAAGCTTCTCAAAGCAATCAAGAAAAAAGATCACATGTTTAAATCTTAATTTTGAACCCTTTAAACCCTCATAGCCACAACTTTGCATAAGAATGTACATTCAGTGTACATCCCCATGTGCCAAAAACAGATTAAACCCACCTGTTGAAACTCTATTACCGTTTTTATTTTATTTATTTTTCTGCATTTAAACTATAATTTGCTGAAGGTCAGGTACACTGGGCCCAAATAACTAAGATTCTACTTTAAAAGGGTAAAGTTGTCGGAGCACGAGAATGGAAAGAGAAGGCAGGAACTTAGGACCTGCAGTTAATTTACTAAAACTAATTGCAGAGGGGATAACAGTTGCAAACAGCTGTATTCGAACTAGGATTTGCATATAAAAATTAGCACAGTGGGTATCAAAAAATGGGGCTCTGCTTGCACAAATCAAAAAACAGACTCATGAGGAACACATTAAAATGGTTACGCAATGGTGCTGTGACACCATTGCAGCAAACACGCAACCCTGCTGTATGATGGGCAATAATGCACTCGCTGGAGGGATCAAAGTTGCTACAAAGCTCTGCAGGTGGGATTCGGAGACAAAGAACAGCAATGATCATCCAGCCTCCAGATTTGGATTTTGGCCTTAATTCACATAAAAGCACAAACATTAAAATCCTTCCTTGAAACCACGACTGTAAAATTGTGCCAGTTTGTGAAGGACTTTCAAACGTTCAACATACATATGTAAAACTGTCCCCATAAGCCTGCTTGAAATTTGAATCTAAAAAATGGAGCCATTTGCATCTACTCCCCTCCTTTTTTCTTTGCACGTTTTGCCAATATTATCCACACAACAGTAATCAGTCAATGCTCTATTCTACTGGTTGAACATACACAATTCAGCAACTAGATCCTGTGCAGCATTTTTTGGAGGGTGTCCATCTGCACTCATTTTAACAGATGCAACCCATTCGAAATTCAGCTCACTGTGGAAAATAGATCTTTTGCACAATCAATCAAAAATCAACGTGTACTAAAGCTTTGGCGGAACTGTGCTTTTGCCAGCCAATCAGAATGATGAATCCAAAGTCTAAGGAAACACGGTAAATGCTTTTTGATGATTTCTGATAAAGTGAGTAAAGAGTTGATATAAAAAAATCATAATACTGGAATTCCTGTGAAGGTCTGCCTCCCTGTGCTTATAAAAAAATGCCTCTAAAATGTGTTACAGGCATAACTAGAAATAAATCAAGTGTTTTTGAGTGGATCTGTAATCCTATTTGTGACTGCAAAAAGTTGCTACAGAAAAAAAAAAAAACCTTGGCTGAGAGTAAATAAATATAAACCCGTAAAAATTGCATGTACATAAGAATTTAAATTTTTCACTTCAAAGTTATTATTTTATGACTTTATCGGGCAAGTGACTGTTTTTGGTCATTTCCGCACATGTTAGTTTTCACGCCAATGTGATCTTTACCCAGCCAATCAGCAAAGATCCTCCTACATTATAGGTTACTCAATTCTGCAACTTGACCAATCAGCAGAGACCAGGGTCACATCAAATTTCCCTTTTTCTCCAAAGTCAGAAAAATTTGCTTTTGCAGGTCGGTTCACTGAACATTTTCGAAGGAATCCTCAAAACTAACCACGGTAAGTTGATGAAACTCATTAATTTTATTGTTGAATAGTTGTGTTAAGTGTTGACATATAAGATGTTTGTGGAGAATTTATTGAAATGAGTGAAAATACGGCATGAAAAATGCAGGCACCATATTTAATCATACGCCCTTTTCACTAAAAACTACATTTTACTTTGTATGTCTGTTTTTGGACATAAGCCCTATGCATCTAACAAACCATACTTAGTGCATTTTCTTTACAAATAAAGAAATACAACTTAGCATATAATGTTTTAATGTTGCCAAATGTTTTTATAGCACTATACAGTGATTCAGAGAGAATTTAAACACTGATTTTAGCTTATGAAAAGTGAGTAAAGTGATTTTTGTCAGTTTATGATGTTATGACAGTTGTTTTATTGCATGTGTTTAATTTTTAGCTTCCATCAATCTTTTATGGCAAGAGGAAGGAGGCTGCTGTTGTGCCAGTCCACCCTGACATTAGTGATGATGATGATGAGGATGAAGATGATGATGTGTCAGACCCTGACTTTGTCCCACCCACCCACAACCAGGACATTCCAGGCCCAAGTGACATGGGCCCCTCACCCAAAAGGAAACGCTTGCAGCCTGCAGTGGAGGTGCTCCAGGACAGTGGCAATGACAGTTACAGTGAGGACAATGATGATGATGATGATGATAACGAGCAGCCAAAAATAAATTATAAAAATAAATTCAATTTGTTTTCCCACTTAGAGGCAAGTAACCAAATATGGTAACTTCATTGGCATTGATTTTCTGCATGAAAATAATAAAAATTGAAAAATGTCACCAATGTAATGAAGTCTTGTTATGTTCTCCAATAACATTTTAAGTTGAATTTTTGAATTTTTAAGTATTTTATTTAGTGCCCTATGAAGGGTTATAAAAATTACAGAGTGTCTGTGACAAGAGAATTTATCATATATTAAACAGACTGCTGTCATCTTGTGTAATTTCTATCAGAATAAACAATGGAATGTTGATAAAAAAGTTTGCACTTTTTTCCATATCTTGACAAAATATAATGATACAAATTTTAGCATTTCAAGAAAAAAGCAAATGTGGAGGAAAAACTATTAGCTAAAACATAAACAAAGGTCACCAATTTGTAAAATGAGAAATACATCAATGAAGCTAAAATAATTAAATAATTGTATGTTTCCTTTAACCCCAAAGCCGTTATCCTGAACTTCAGACCATTAAGTTAAAATATATGTTTTTAAAGCAACCTGGAGTTTGCCAGATTATTTTTTATTGGACATTTTAACATTTGCACAATTGATAAATTTACCCACTTACACCCAGCTTAATTGCTGAGTTGCAACAGGTATTATCATTTTTAATGAGATTCAAACTGGAAGTTATTATTTTGGGGGGGAAAAAGATCAGCTATGTTCAGCTTTTCTGTATTAGCACGAAATAAGGGTAAACTATTTTCTTCTACTTTTCCCTTGACCAAAACCCAGGAAAAATTGCACCTTTAAATGTAAAACTCATAACACTATTCAATTTTAAAGTAACTTTAGAAGTTTTCATATAAACTCAGATTTCAAAGCATTGTAGTGATTCTCAAAAAAGTTTCTGTGGTAGCTAGTTTTGTGTAATGTTAGTCATAAACAGAACAAAATGTCGACAAAAAAATCAAGTATTTCAGACTGTCAAACCTGACCTTTGTAAAACCGCCATTGGATGTCTTTATTATGTAATTTCCTGATTCATGTATGTCTTTTTTATGTAACAGTATGCACAGTTTACGATAAACTACAAATAAAGGTCAATTAATGGAAAGTGTGCATAAAGAAAAACCCAAATATCTAACATCACTGGGGTGTTCAGGGATTCTTTCATGATAATTTATAACATATGATGTAATCATAACAGCTCCCGGAGTGGAGAAAAAAAGGAAAAAAAAAAAAAATTGCAAAATATTAGGAAGTTATGAAAATTAGTTTCCTGTTCCAAAATAAATCTACATGCACATTATGCTAATAGAAATGTAACATTGGGCCAGCGATTACTCTACACTACATCTTTGAATCTTTTCCCGATGTTCTAGATCCGTCTAAGTCGAGCAACAGTCCAATGCTAAACACCTTTCTTCCCTTTTCCTCTTTGTGCTGTTGACTGTGAGGCAGGAAGGCAACACGATATCAGGATGAATGTTCCCACTGCGTGACAGGGGCTTCTGGGAGCTAAAACTTGAATTAAATATCACAAGTCCCCGATTTAATCTCATAACAGTTGGCTTTAATGTCCAAATGCAAGACATATGTGGCTTTGATATGGTTTGCTCAATTGGACCACGCAATACAAGGGCGAGACCCAGGAAAGGGAATTTTCATTGCAACTGAAGCGTTGATGCTAGTTTAGCTTAAATGAAATTATCCAGGAGATTACACAAAACCCTCCATGAGTAGATTCACAAGCACTCCTAGAGGAAAATAAGTTCCATAAAAAAGACATAAAAAAGTCAAACCTAGTGATTAAAGTGCTTAAAAAAACAGTTACGAATGACAAATTACTTTTTTTAAACAACACCAAAGGTAGGAGGGGAGTAGAAATAGGTTTCTTTAAGTCCCACTCCTCTTTTGATCTAAGTTTTCTCAGTAGTCTTTTAAATACAATTTTGTCATTTTTTGACAAAATACAAAGAACATAGTTTCTGCAGAATGCCAGGAGTTCATTAGATATTCACCTCTGAGTTGTGGGCAGGGCTGTTAGTGCAGAGTATGCCTTCCCCTACTTTCTCCTTTTGCTCACTCCTGCTAGCTTCCAGTTCCTCACACCCTCATTCTAACATTACCGGTGCAATATTGGAGCTATCCATCCATACAGTTTCTAGCCAAAGGCCAGCTCAGAAAAGCAAAGACATACGTGGATCTCTGTCTGCAGGTGGATGCATCTGAATGAAGTACAGCACAGGAGCTTGCTGTTTCATGTTCTACATCACACCTACAAGATTTTTTCCTCCAATTTTTTCATCACAATTTGAATAAAGAAATACTCAGAAATTCAATTTTAAGTTTAATTGTCTTTATATATGTCCCCCATCCCCAAAATGCCAAAAGAACATGCAAAAACACCAAAAACTCCTATTTCATTGAAGCGGGTCTTCATTTTATAAAAAAAAGCATATAAACTATAAAAACTTAATTTGATCTAGGCAATATGTATCGTTTTGTCTTGGGCAACAATCCACTAATTTCTCCTCTTGCATGTTTTTAACTCTAAATGCCTGCAGTTTGTCTGAATAAGGTCAATAAGAGTGCAATTGCATTCACAATAGATTAAAATTCCCTGCTCCAAAACATGCAGTATCATCAACATGCCCTCTGTTTACTTTTGAAGACTAAAGCTTAAGAAAATGACATTATAAGGTGGGCACTTCTACAGCCAGATTTCATTTAAGGAGTATATAGTTTCAATGCTTAATGGAGAAAAAGCTACAAGAGAAGCAACATGAAAAGGCAACATGCTCAGAGGAGTCCCAGTTCTCTTGTATAAATGTCTTCATCACTAACAGTAGGAGACATTTTCTTCTGGCTTTGCCAAAATACGATTTTAGATCAACATGAGACGGGGAGCAAGAGTCTGCCAAGTCGGGAAGACTTTTGCTCTTGCCTGTTTTTCTGTCCTTCCTCGACTGGTCTGACATAATGGACAGATTAGCACCTACTTACATGTCTGACGGTCATGTAAAGCATGTTCCCCTTCAGATTCCCCTTCCTGTAGGGCTCATTGGTTAGTTCTTAACAGCTGCAGAAAGGTGAAGGGCCAAAATATATACATCACAGGATTCTAACGTAGATTTTTATCAGTTTTTTTCCTCCATCCCAACACGTACTAATCTCATCCACTGGGCCAGGAAGTATCAAATGATATTATTTATGTTGCATGTAATTAGTAATTGCATTTGCAGCATTGTATAGTTGCCATTGACAAGGTCACTGCCATTGTCATAGAATAACAGCATCATTGGCTCCTCTCTGGGAGGATTATCCAGTGATAACAATCTGGCTGAGTAGCAGGCAGCAGCAATCCCCTCGACCCATTGGAGTGCTTTTGTACAGCGTGTGACCGGACGGATTCCTTTTTCTCCGCACAACAAGAATGGGACGGAACGACGTATCGGAAATAGGGATTTCTGGCCTGCGTCTACCGCTGCACAAGGCTGGCTGTGGGAGAGTTATTGTAGTTACAACGCAGCAGCTATCCGCTCTGGCTCTAGTTAGGGGTCACCTGTGATAACAATGGTAGTACTGGTGGAAGAAAGATCTACATCTATGCAGGTCACAGTTCACATTGATAACCAAAGTTGGCAAGTCAATTATCCCGTTAACACCGACGATGTCGCCAGAGACACCTAAATAATTCATGCTCCTTGACGCACTGCAACTCTTTGACTATTCATACAATCAACGCAAATCAGCTGCATAAATGATTGAAGAGTTACGATAGTCAAAAGAGTGTAAACACTAGAGTTAAAGCTCCAATATTTGAGGGTTAAGTACATCCTTTTAACTTCTTTGCGAGTGCTCATGGGTAAAAATATTTGAGTACCGTATTTCCTGCACTATAGGACTGGATTATAACGCGCACCATCAATGAATGGTCTATTTTCAAACATATGTCATATATAAGGCACACCGAAATATAAAGCGCACTAAGAGAGAGGAAAGAGTCAGAGATAAATCCATCAGTCAGTCACTTTATTACCTGCATTCACAGGAACTCTATAACTTGTTTATAACACACTGCACATTAGCCACGTCTAGAAGCGTAAGCCATGTTAACATATTACAAAATGTGTAACTGCTAGACTTAACATAAAACATGAAACAAAAACAGCATATTACTGAAACAACCGTTACTGTGACTATGCTAACACTTTTGTTAGTAACATGTACAAAAAAAATGTTAGCTACGTTCAGACACCTCTACACAATGGTCCTGTGTGCACTAGATGGCAGTACGGTAGGTTGGATGGACAACTCTGGTTAATATTTTATATAATAATGCGTTTGCATGTCAAACATAGATAAAATAACATTTTGCTAGTTTACAGGAGCAGAGACCCCTCTCACTTGTTTCTTGAGAACATGCAACATCTAAACAACCCATTTTTCAAAGGGTTTGGTGTTAACAACATCATATCAACTACTCACAGCCATTCTTATGACATTCTGAACAAAACTGGCTATTGATGGCCTGCACTTTTTATATATGTACCTCACAGAGCCTGCAGTCAGGATATTTAAGGCTCCAGCAAGTGCAGGCCTACTTCATGACATGCACAGGTCAGGTTGTTGATCCCTAATGTTGACACATCAGTGTTTTTTGTGATGGGTTCTAATAGAACAATTTCTGGTTTCCTGTTAGTTCTAAGGACATCCATCCCATTTTCCAAATCCCCTACATCCCTTTTGGGTCCGCACAGTTGCTGGAGCCTATCATGGCCACTGTTCGGCAAAAGCATGAGAGCAAAAAAACAAAATCAATATTTTTCTTATCATTGAACTGGTATCAATCCCTATCCTATCCTGGGTCCACCAGTTCACTGTTAATTTTAGTATTCCCGTTCAAACACAGACAGAAGAAAATTCAACATTTTTATTTCTTCAGCCTGTCGCAGGGATTGTTCAGTGCATATGTGTAAGTGTTTCTGTATGTTGGAGTGTTTCGTCGTAGCTTCTGGTTTTGGGGGGAGAGGTCTTATGAGGTTAGTGGGCCCTGAAAATGCCAGTGTGTCTGAGCGGGAAAACCCCAGAACAATGGGCAATGGGAGCGGGGCCAGGACTCCAGCATGGCTGTATGCCAACACTAACACAGCAGCAAGCTTAGGTACATGTATGCGTTTGTCTACAAACACACATCTGCTGTTTTGCAGTTAATCAGTGGGTAAACAAAAAAACAAAAAAAAGTAGTTTTTGTTTTTATTGTTTTTCATCCGTCTGATGACACACTGCCCTCCCGACACACAGATTTCCCCCCATTCCCCCACACTTTACAATTTAAATGTTCTGAAGGACAAAAAAAGTTCTTCAATGACTTATTTTTATTAATAAAAGGCTGTTTTATTCTTTTATGTCAACAAAGGTCTATTATTTGATCAACTAAAGAGTAAAAGCTTTAAAAAAGGTGATAAAGCCAATCCAAGAACAAAGATGTAAAGTGGATGTTTTGGACGCATAAGTGATCTATTGTGTTCCTCCAGTTGTTCCAAAATGGTTAGAAAAACCTGCATTTACTTTAAAATACAACACTCCCATAATTTCTTTTGTTTAACTCAAATCAGGTTTAAATAAGAGCAGACAACAGCTAGTGCCAATATGGGATGGTTGCAGAATTACAGTACCAATAGTGCGTGAGACAGGCTAAACGCTTTCCTAGCTTTAATGTCACTTGTGTTTATAGTGTCTGTGGGGTCTGCTCATATGTTGTTGGGCCCCTGCAGTGGCCATGGCATAGAATGAGACTCCTTTAAGGAGGTCCCCCACTGGTCGAAGTGCCTACTTGTGAGCACATGCGTTCTCAGCCTAACAGATGTTCACTGGGGGTCTATCTCATCACAGTGAGGCAGCAAAATTAGTTTGTTTGAATCCGTTAGCTGTTGCCCCAGCTCGTTACATGTACTCTAAGTCAAAGTACACTCAACACATTTTTTTTTACAATATTTTAGGAAAAATTGGTCAGAGGACTCTCTCTCTTTCAAAGTAGCTGCTGATTGGTAGATGTAAAGGAAGGGCGTGGCCAGTTGCTTTACTTGCTTATTGTACTATGTATATATATGAGACAAAAAATGAAAGGAGAGGCAGATGTAAAATAAATAAATCAATAAAATAAAACATGTAAACTGTAAATGCAGCCTCAACAGAACACAAGCCAGTGTCCAGTTTGTGCCGGTACCAAGCCCGGTAAGTGTAGAGGGTAGAGTCATTCTACTGCAGACAAGATGGCGCCCAGACATTATTAGAGGGAAGCGGAATTTTTTTCAGAGTGAATAAACAGTTTAGTGTGCAAGGTGAGCTTAAAATGGAAAAAAAAACAGTAAACATTTTATTTCTTTCATAATTGATGTTGACAAAACTGTTCAGCCATTTACACTAGAGCTTTAGTTCCAGTGTTTACATGACTTTGACTTTTAACACGATCAACACGAATCAGCTTACTCTGTCAAGGAGAAAATTGGCTTTGTGCCGGTTTGCAACACTTTATATTAGTAATGTGTTGCATATCAGTGAAACAGCATTTTCAAGCGTTTATTCATGCTGATCATACCCACGCAAAGCCACATTCCTCTGCGAATCACCTGATATCTGTATATCGCGGAAGGAATAACGGTATATCTCAGGTATTAAAAGTTTTTAAGCTTAAAACGGGGGGGGGGGGGCGTTTTTTGGCGAATTTCTATTTACTTTGTTGACCAAAATGGTGGTGGTGGTGGGGTGGGGGTTGGCACTAGGACAATGTGACCTTCTGGTTCCGGTCAAGGACTTCTGGTTTCAGCTAATGATGTCTGGGTGCCATCTTGTAGTAAGCAGCTATAGGTCCTCTTGATTCTACCTGCATTAACCCTTGTGCTATCCTAGGCACTTTAACATTGGGAGTTGGGTCATCTAGTCCCACTAGACAGTGCGCTGAACTTCTTTCTTCAATGATTTGTGATCTTCACTGGTGTCCATGGATTACATGAAATCCTCTTCACCTTTATCCGCCTTTGTCATGGTAGGGAGAACACGTCAATGTAAGGGTGGAGTCATCTAAGATAGCACAAGGGTTACGACAATTCTTTTATCAGGGGTGGTAAGGTAGTTAGTGATTAGGCTTCACGGGTGTACATTTGGCAATGAACTATATACATCCACTGTGCATAAAAATTGAATATTAATTACAAACCATCTTTCCTTTTTTTTTTACAAAACACACACAAACAACTGAGATAAAATCAGAGATAGATTAGGATGAACAGGGTTGATGGGACTTAGTGATAATCATATCCGCGGTTTGCGCATCAAGAGAGGCGGAATTTGAAAGAAAGACAGTAAATGAGCAAAACTTTCCCTCCTTTAGGCAAGGTGCTTTGTCCGTCTGCCGCTCCTCTGGATGAGTAAAGCATTGGCAAACATTGCAGCTCTTGTGGTTGCATTGGGCGGCTTCACAAACGTGAGTTGCAAAGTGAATGACAACAGCACATGTTCTCCGTAAAAAGTATTCTGTAGACTTTAAGACCCACAAAAAAAGGAAAAAATAAAGAAAAGAAAACTAGAAAAAAAGATTTTAAAATGTTTACAAATGCATCAGATTTTATCCTCTCAACTAATGCAACAAGATCCTCAATCACAGAGGCTTTGATATGATATTAATGAGGATTATGACTCACACAACTGACTCTCCCTGGTTGTTTTTGTGCATCTCTGTGTATGCATATTTGATTGTGCACACTTGTGTGTGTATATACCTATTCGAGCTGGTACTATTTGCTTCCTGGTTATCCTCCCCCTCCCAAAGATTAATCACCCAGATGTTTCCTTGTTTTTCTGTTGGCTCTTTCTCACATTATACATCAAGCAGAAACATCTCTCTCAGTCGCTCCGCAGTCATGAGGCAATGTGGTTTTTGTTAATAGTCGTGTAGCGAGTGGAGGCGGGCCGGCGAGAGGAGATTTTCCACTTGCAGCTTGATTTCAAACAGACATGTCTAATTACATTACAATCCATTGGGGCAGATTTGTCCTTTTTGAAAAAAAAAATATACATATAAAGTCAGTTACAATGGCGCCTGAACCTGTGGAATCATGGGAAGTTTGTGCAAACAGACTTGTTGTTCTCATATACTTGCAGCTTTTCTGCTTTTTATGCAATGTAAACCTTAAAAGCTCAGGACTACCACAATAATTAATTAATTCAATAATTATAATCCTGTATCATTTTTATCTAAGTAAACCATGTGGATAAACTAGTAAACCTGCGAACCAAGTTAGAAAAATCTACTCAAACGTTTTGTACTACAAATGAACATAATAATGCAAACATGCAATTTAGGCCAAACAGTCATCATTCACTTATAATGAGCGATCTCATCAATACTCTTTTGCTGTGTGGTTTCTATTTGTCTGTAAAGGCATGGCGGGAAGCTTTGGGACATTTCCTCTTTTTATCTTTTTTTTTCTTATTTTTCTTTTTTTCTCTCTTTTCAGCTTTTTCCAATTTTGTTTTTTCTACCTTTTTTCTCTCTGAGACTTCTCCAACAGGAACATGCTGTTCCTCAGATATTAAAGACCCACTCCAATAAAAACTGTATTTTTAACATGTTCTTGTAGCATTTTTCTCATGATGGTGGACCTAGATATACAAAAACAAGATTAAAATGGCATTTCTGAGTGTTTCTTTATTTAAATAGTTGTGAATTGGGAGCAGACAAAGAAATACTGTTGGAAAAAGCTTGTACCTGTGATGCAGAACCTACAGCGGCAAGCCACAAGTTCTTTGCTCTTCTTCTGATACATCCACTTGCAGACATGTACATCTCCTTTTTCCTTGTCTCAGCTGGCATTTGGCTCAAAACTGTATGGCTAGATAACACCCTGTCTGTGTTCTCATCTTTGTTTTATTGAAAAAAATATTAGTAGTAATAATAATAGTAGTTGAAGTATTGAAAGCACTGTAAAACTGGAATGAGAACAGAAGCACCAGCACTGAAGAACAGAACCAGCTGCATGGTATGTGCAGCTAAAGGAAGACACTGTAAACGTACAAAAGCTAAACACTGGTTTTGCATAAAGTCCCACTCTTATCTTTTGATCCATTTTATATGCACCCCTAGTGCCCTTAATTATGATTATGATAATGTTACTTTTAGCCAAAACCAAAAACTTGTGGTTGGGACCATTGGAGCAGAGCAACTGTTGATCAACTGTAACAAATTCCTTTTATTATTTGGCAAAAATTAAGAATACAGGCAAGAGTAAGCAAGAAATAAGACTCCTGGACGCTTCTTTAAGTCTAAGTCTGGGAGAACCCAATCTCAATTCTCTGTAACAGAAGCCATACGTGTGCCTGTGCGGTATATAGCACACATGCACACAAAGACACTTTGATAAAGACACACAGTGTTTGCTGTATCTCTGTCTGTTAGTGTACAGCATGTGTAGAGCTGGTGCTTTGAAATGAACAGGCTTCTCTCCTATACAGCCACCGGCCATATGGTGGCCAGGGGCTGGCTTTGGTAATTGATGGTATCTGTAGGTCTGTCCATGAAGAGGGGCCCTTGGGGCCCCCAAGATGGCGAACCTAAAACATACAGAAATCTAGCATGGGGGGGTGGGGGATATGCTAGTGTTTCAGCCCTCTTTTTCTATTCATCCATTCATCTACACAAAGAGTTAACTCCCCCAACTCCCACACTGCACACCGCAATTGTGCTGGGGCTTTCTGATAAAGGCCCTTCTCTCTTTCTGACTCTGGCTGCTTGGCCCAGACCCCCTGTCTTTAGTCTAGGGTAAGGGGCTCCACAACTCCCTGCTCTCGGTCTGCTCTCCTCACCCTCCCACATTGCTCTGCTGCTGCTGCTGAGTTAACCCCCATAACGAGTTCTTTGATTGGGGCAGAGCCAGCCAGATGGCACCCACTGCATGGGGATTATTGGGTGCTGCCAGACTGAGAGTGGGAGAAGAATACAAGGCTTGCAAAGGTTTAACATGAGCCGACGTACTGAAATATACCAGTTTAGGTGGACTCAGAAATATCAAAAGACATGTAATACACTCTGCGGGTTAATTGGCTTCTGGCAAGCCAAAAGAGACCAGAATTGTTTCTGTGTTTTTGTTGTAGGCACATTACTCATATGTTAATGATAGATAGTTACAAAAAATATATTGTAAATTACTTGCTTTTTTTGACACACCCCTTACAAAAAAACAAAAAAAAAGGGAAAAATCTTTCTTTTAGAGTAAAAAAAAAGGTAATTTTTCAACTTTGACCCCCAACAGTTTGGTAAACGGTTTCCATTTTCAGCAACATGTGTAAGCTCCATTTTCTCAGGGTCTGTTGACCCTTACACATGTGCGTGCGACATTTTCCACAGCAATGTTCACTGCACCCCACCTCCCCATCACCAGGGGTGAGGCCGACTCACACAGGATGGGATGAGTGTGAAAGCGTGGGAGAGGAGAGCAGTGGAGCTTGGTTGGTTCCCACAGGTCTCACTCATAGCTCCACGCTCTTAACAAAGACCTCAATACCAGACTTGGCACCCTGGTGTGAAAAGCATGTTTACACCCAAACATCCACGAGTGCAAAGCAGTAAGAGCAACATGTGCGTGTGCACATAATCTAATCCTTCTAAGGCTACAGACAGAGATACAGTTGCATCACCGTTAAACCCAAACAAACATCTTTAAAAAATCTAAAATTATCAAAAGTTTTCAAAAAAGTTCAACAAATACTAAAACATTACAAATGAAAAAACACTTTTTAAACGATCCACAGAGAAAAAAATAACATCATGGATGCAAATAAAACAGTATTTATGTCCCTGACATCCTTTTAAATGAAATTTCATTAAACTTTCTCACTCCAGTGCTGGTTCTAGTCTAAGAACTGTTTTGTGTTTTTGGACTTGAACGTGAACTTTTATGTTCCTGGTGATGAACTTGAACTACTGAGGTTGTGGGGGTGGATCCCCCTTGAAAAAAGCCCAGGGTGTATGACGCAGTGTCTCAGGCCACCCAGACAAACAAACATCTGTGGACGATGCACAAGAGAATGATCTGAAATGTTGCCTGTGGGAAGCTAAGACGTTTGCTTATTTATCCACCAACTCTTGTCCTCTAACTTTGAAGTATGATCGTGTCACTTTATTAGCATGTGAAGTTAGAATGAATATCACCTTCACTTCTCAGGACTTTTGCTTTTTTGTTCAAGAACTGCAAAACGCTGACACAAAAACGTAGAAATGCATTTTGAAGGTCAAAATGTAAAACTTTCTTTTGAAAATATTAACTGACTAAGGGCAAGTACAGAAGTAGAAAGAGACCGACATGATTAAATTAAAATTAAATTAACTTAAAATCCTGCAGTCAAATCGAGGAGGTGTCACAAAAGGGATTTCTAAAAGGTCTCTTTAAGAGACACACACATGTTATTGTGGCAAAGTTCTGATGATTGAGGATATATAAAGAAAACTTAGGGTTAAACTAGGCATGGACAGTCGCCATGAAGTATAAACTGAGCGTTACGATATGGGCGTGAATTATTAAGATGTCACTGGCTACATCATTGGATGTAAAGGGTTAAACAGATAAACAAATCACCAATATTTGTATGGAGAACCTTGATTCCACACCAGGATTGCCCACAGACTCATTTCGATTGTGATCGATTGTGAAGAAAAACCCATCACATGATCTCTACAATAGTTTTTTTTCCTTAGGCACCAGGCAAGGACGAAAGCCTGACCAAACCGCCTGAAATAACGTTGCAGCTGTAACAGCTGAGGCTGTAAGCTTAGGCTGTGACGGTTTGCCTCAAACGAGTTTCACAGAAGGGCTGAAAAAAAACAACATTTTCCATCTCTTTTGCGATTGGCACTATGTCTGCACTCAGCTTACACAAGTCTGTTTGTTTTCACACTGAAGCTAACCCCAATCGAGTTCATTTGGGACTGAAACAAAACCATCAAGAGCCAGATTTGCTTGGTCGGTCCACACAGTTCGGATGAAATGAAACAAGCTTTTGGTAAATGAGAAACTAAATGTGTTTTCTTTCCATTAGGTTTCTCTTAGCGAGGACTGCATTCGTCCAAATACGACTTCAGTGACCATAACCAAAGCATTGCAGGTATAGAAAATGGATGGATGAGTTTTGTCATTCTGTCCTCATCCATGGTGAGTTTTTTTCCTCCCTTTCTGTACATTTAAGGTCCTCCCCCCCATCTGGGCAAACAATGATGACTGTGGTGAATGGCTTTCTGCTTGGCTGAAAGCCTGCTCCGCAGTAGGCAGGCTGGGGGAATGGCAGTAGCACATGTGCTGATGACAGCTCCACACTTGACAGTTCAGCATCAAACAATACCGTCCACTGAACACCTGTCCGCTAAAATGACGTGATATCTAGACTAATATGCTAAGAATTACGGAGCTCTCAAGCATTTCTGTGTTCCAGTATGCTTCCTTTTATGTGCATTTTTGGAGATGTCAAGGAAATCTTTAGCCACCTTCCCACATCCCTTTCCTCAGTCACCACCTTTGTTGAAGCAATGTTTGCCCTTAGCTGCCCCTGGGCCAGGCCTGTTTGCTCTTGGGGCTGGAGGGACTGATAATGAGGGGCAGACATGGAGGAGCAAGAAGACTCTTCAGTTGTATAAAGTCTCCACCACCATTCAAGATTGCAGGCTTTGACAAATGGAGGCAATACAGGGGCGAGGCCTGGCAAGGGCTCAATTAACCACTAGTGGGGTTTGAGAAGAGGGGGACATGGACCAAGACCCTTGCCTCTATAGAGAATGAACAAGTGAACTGCAGGGAAGGGGGAGGCCTACTAATTTGTACAGCTGTCTGTCTGTCTGGGACAAACCTGACCAGTCAAAATGTGGTCTTCTTTCCTTTAAATGTATTAGCAAAAACAAAAACATATTGGAATATATAGGGTACTACTAGAAACATACTTTTATAGATCCATGAAATGTAAAAATCCAAAAGAGGGCATTTAAAAACCTCTGTTGCAGCAGAACCATAAAATTCTTTGAACCAACTTTTGCAGCACCAACAGTTCCATTTATACAAACTTTTTCTTCTTAAAATGACACTTATGGTAGCGCAAACAAACCGTTACTTATGCAGAGCCAAAGAGCAAACAGTGCAGGGTCATTTGTGTATCTTACACTCACTGCACCAGCTAGCTACCTCCATTCAAATTCAAATGAAAACCTTGAGGGGCACAATTGTTGGAGATTCGTTGAGAGCAATTAGCAGTGGACTTCTCCTGTGTCTGGCCAAAAGACTTTTTGCCCTGTGGTTCCATCACGCAGAGGCACTGACCCCTTTCAGACCCCAGTGAGGAGGAAGAGAAAGAGGGTGCTAAAAAATAATTAGAGCTGCCTAGAGACGCTTATGCGAGCAAAAGGAGTGGATAGACAAAGTTGGGATGATGTGTTGGTTTTCCTCTTCTGACATTACACCAAGAGACAAGAGCTGGAGTGTGATGGGAGTGTGTGGCAGTTGTGTCAACAGTGGTTGGAAAAGGGACAATATTATTGTCAAAGCAACATATCAGGTTAGACTTTAGGCCTACTGTGCATGACAAGAGCAGACCTTTTTCTATTTCTTTGAAAAGTTTACTATTTGAACATCATATGGGCTGATTTTTGGAGGTCATATTGACAGTTAAAACAAACGCAGCTTATCGATAAGAATTGAGCTTTTTGTTAATTTAGGACAAATTTCAACATTTTTGTCAGCATTTTTTTTACATGATTGTACAATAAACTTTGCTTTTTATGAATTATTTGTATATTGAGTAAACAATATTTAGATATTTAACCTCTTATTGATGGTTTTACCAACAAAAATACATTATAGACTGTGTACAGACCATTGACTGACTATATTATTATAGGTTCACACCGGGCTCAGCAATGTGTTCAAGTGACTATGTCCAATAACAATTCTATCTATACTCATGTTGTGGGCTTCCACATTCAAGGGGCTCTAAGTACAAAATGTGTGGCCATTGAATACCCGTTGAAAGCTAACACAGGTAGTGACATATGGGTAGCGTCCTTTTCAAAACATTTAAGTGCCAACTGTTTGTAATTGATCATGAAGGAGAAATGAATAATTGCAGTTTGTGCCCAACTGGAATTAAATGACACCAAGTCTTTTATATATTGGAATAGAGCTGTGAAAGAAAAAGCCTGGAGGAAGATTTCACCAGATTTTCACTGATTTAAAATTTCGCACCAAGCCTTCTCCATCTGTAGGTACGGTACATGCGCTAGTATCAGGTAGCGACAGTCCAATGTGAACACCATAAGCTAAAAGCACAATCAAGGCCCCACCTTCATAGGGAGTCAAATGTTCTGTGTGTATGTCGCATAACAGAACTAGACCAAGTGGATGGGACATCATCAAATGACTTAAATCCAGCTCCAACTAAATCCAGTCAATTTAGTCACAATTTGTTCGCGAAATGGACAAAACATCTTGGAGCCAGATGACATCAATAAGCAGCAATTGGTCCAAGTCAATGTATCTGTGGCAACAACTCTTAACAATCAGTAGGTGATGGAAGTCCACACCTCTACTACCTAAATGTGGGCTCAGGAGAATCTGTCAATTGAACGTTGGATGTGGAGGCCAGCCAGGACAGCATACTTTTATTGAAGCATCTGATTGGCCAGTTTATAATTTGAATAACTTGCAATGAATAAAAAATGAAAAGATAAACATTTGGTTAATAAGAACATGTTAAAAAAGGTGGCAGAGCAAGACTGGTTATTCTAACAGATAGAATGACTATTGAATAATAGTAGTTTATTTCTCTATAGAAGTCTGTGGGATTCCCAGTACTTCAGAATTGGAACACAAGGTGGGAGGGGACACTCAGTCTAGTTCCCATATATAGTAAATGGTACAGACTGTTAGTTATAATGACCCAGTGCCCTTGAATCTATCTTGACCTATAGAGTCAAGTCAGTCTTCACCTCGGTTCTGCAGATAATCGAAGTAATCAGTCCCCAACATTTTTCAGTAACTGACCCGTTTAATGTTAAACAATATTTTTACATTTAAGTATAAAAAAACAAAAAAGTTAACAAAAATGACTAAATACTTTACAGACCCCCCCCCCCCCCCCCAGCATTCTGGGAGTTCACTGTTACTGTTTTTTTTTTTTTTAACTTTGAGTCGTAGTAAATTTAGATAGTTAGGTTGTTTTGCCCATTTATTTTATCATTTGTGTAGTTTGCTGTTTTGGAATTTGAGTTCTAGAGTGTTTACCATGGGGGTTGGTAGGATGGGTGTGAGGATCACTACGCTGACTAATTAACAAGCTTATAAACCATTTTTGTCAGATTTTATAAATAAATGTGTTTCTTTGACTCTAAAAATATTCTAATTTAAGTGAAGTACTGGTACACACTAATGTCTGCAAAGCACAAGCAGATATTTGATAATCCTTTACTACAAGCAAGTAAGCTAGAAAAATGGAAGACTTTTCATCTTCGCAGGTGGCTAACACACACAATACCCACACAGGCAAACACTACCACACAGACATATAGTAGAACCACAGAACATCAAAGCCAACACTCTGTGCACATGTTCACTCAATAACCAGCAGCACAATGTCTACACCACAATATACACTCAAACACAACCACACACAACTCACAGCTGCCTGTTTGCATGCACAACAAAAAGAAACTATCAAGCATAAAAGACAATTCAACATATGAGACAAAGCAATGAAATGTGGGTTGACACAAAAACATTGAATGTAAGAGAAAAAACAGTCTAAGTGGATAAACTTTCATCTTTAACTAAAGAAAAAAAGACTTAGAAAGAGTGTTCTTTTCGTTGTGGTAGGTTCATCTAGTTAACAAAAAAAATCAAACAATCTGTGTCTGCATGTATAGGCTGCTCAAATCAAAGTGTCAGAAGTAAAAGCTCCGTCTCCCCCTCTGATCTTATGTGGGAACTGTCTCCTGAGTTATAACTACACTACAGTTCCCAGCAACCCTAGCGCACACTTCCTGGATACTGCACACCTTATCAACCACAGCATACTAAAGCACTGCACTGAGGCTCACTCAGTGTGAAGTATTGTTTGTTTCACTCTGGCTGCCTCACAGAGTGTTATATTTGAACCTGATCTTCTGGCCCATGATTCTGTCGGCCTGCCACGACTCTCGCCTGGATCCTGACTACTAGGAATGGGAATAGAAGCCCCATGAAGCTATCACGGGGTTCATGTAATTGTGCTGGAAAAATGAACCAACCATTCAGGGTTTTGAAACCACACAGAACAGCAGCATCTAGTGACGGACTGGACGTATATCATCTGCTTCAACAAAGGTCCTTGTAACACTTCAATGTGGAAATGATGTTGAAAATACGTAAAACAAAACAATGTTGTTAATGCTAATAAAAAAAACGTAAAACAACACAACATGTGACGTTTCCTTTGAGAAGTCCTTGACACAGCAAAACACACATCACATGAAGAAAATAAACGCAAGGTAAAAAATAAATTGTAGAATGCTGGTCTTGAACTCAAAACCTTCATATGCAGATAACATTGACTTTACCACTTGGCTATCTCTAATGTGGCATTAAATCCCTCGCCATTATAAATTCGTAAAAGTGCAAAATTCAAGTAGACCTATGTTTGAACAAAGCCCCATCCTCTTTTCCCAAACTTGATGAAAACAAGGAAGAACCAAAAGTTGCAGTTCATCAAAAGACCATGGGGGGCAGGTTTGAAAAGGGAGAAATTCTGCATAAACCCCATTTTTAAAAGTCCAACTTTACACCTGATATAAACCTATGTACATGTTGGTTTCTTTAGCTTTGGACTGGTGTTTATTGCTTTGTTTACAAATTTGAGAGGGAGTTTATTGAAGCATCTGATTGGCCAGTTTATAATTTGAATAACTTGCAATGAATAAAAATTAAAAGATAAACATTTGGTTAATAAGAACATGTTAAAAAAGGTGGCAGAGCAAGACTGGTTATTCTAACAGATAGAATGACTATTGAATAATAGTAGTTTATTTCTCTATAGAAGTCTGTGGGATTCTCAGTACTTCAGAATTGGAACACAAGGTGGGAGGGGACACTCAGTCTAGTTCCCATATATAGTAAATGGTACAGACTGTTAGTTATAATGACCCAGTGCCCTTGAATCTATCTTGACCTATAGAGTCAAGTCAGTCTTCACCTCGGTTCTGCAGATAATCGAAGTAATCAGTCCCCAACATTTTTCAGTAACTGACCCGTTTAATGTTAAACAATATTTTTACATTTAAGTATTTTTACATGTAATTGTGATGGAAAAATGAACCAACCATTCAGGGTTTTGAAACCACACAGAACAGCAGATCTAGTGACGGACTGGAACGTTATCATCTGCTTCAACTAAGGTCCTTGTAACACTTCAATGTGGAAATAATAATGAAAAATAATGTGAAACAACAACACCGTTGTTACGCACAAAAACGTGAAACAACACAACATGACGCTTTCCTTGAGTAGTCCTGACAATAAGCAAAACACACATCACATAAAGCATAATAAAAAAATAAAAAGTAAAATGCTAGCTTTGAACCCAAACTCTTCATATGCAGATAATATTGACTTTAATACTTTGGCTATCTTCTAATGTGGCATTAAATCCTCGCCATTATAAATTCGCAAAGTGCAAAATTCAAGTAGACCTATGTTTGAATGTGCCCCCATCCTCTCTTCCCCAAACTTGATGAAAACAAGGAAGAACCAAAAGTTGCAGTTCATCAAAAGACCATGGGGGCAGGTTTGAGTGCGGGAGAAATTCTGCATAAACCCCCATTTTAAAAAGTCCAACTTTACACCTGATATAAACTCGCGTACATGTTGGTTTTTAGCTAATTTGGCGGTTTATTGCTTTGCTTACAACTGAGAGGGAGGAGCAATAAACAACTTGGTCAGTTTTGGGGGTTTTCAAATGGTAACACTGCTGTCCAAGCGATGAACCCCAACAGAGCTTTTATCAGTACTTTTTTCTTCCCCACTACTGTTCTCAGAATGCTGGTGAGGTGTGTTTTTAGTAAATTCCAAATAATGTGGTTTTTCCTTAACTTGGACGGCGGTCTAATTATCATCGAAGAATCCAACGGTTGATATCAGTTCATATTCTATCCATTGTATGTAATGTCTATGGAGTTTGGACATCCATCCATCAGAGGGAGGATGGATGGATGGATGGATGGATGGATGATTGGATGGATGGATGGGCTGGATGGATGATGGATGGATGGAGGATGATGGATGGATGGATGGATGGATGGATGGATGGATGGATGGATGGATGGATGGATGGATGGATGGACTGGATGGATGGTCTGAAACCACAGTGAGGATTATTTAGCTAGCGTTAATGCTCTGTTCCATGCTCTGTCCCTGTGCAGTTTAGCAAACAGTACTGAGGGCAGCTTGCAGAGGAGTGGCACAACACGATTTAAGGAGACTCTGTAGGTCTGATTGTAAAACCAGTACATTATTTTCCAAAACTTTGAGATAAATTACGTGATTCCCCACATTATAAGCAATGGCTAAGACAGCTCTTGACATGAACTTCAACTAAACTGCAAGCAACGCTTTGTCTTATCGCTTTTAACCCTTGTGCTATCTTAGATGACCCCACCCTTACATTGACGTGTTCTCCCTTCCATGACAAAGGTGGATAAAGGTGGAAAGATTTCATGTAATCCATGGACACCAGTGAAGATCACAAATCATTGAAGAAAAAAGGTTCAGAGCACTGTCTAGTGGGTCTAGATGACCCAACTCTCAATGTTAAAGTGCCTAGGATAGCACAAGGGTTAATCTGCAAAATATGCATCTTCAGAAAGTAAAAAGACCCTTGTTTTAAGAAAACTTGGCTTATTTTCTGTTTTGCAAGAAAAATAATTATATCAAGAAAAGTTTTCAAATGAAAACATTTCTTTATGACAAGAGTTTTTTTTTATTGACATAAGCAGACTTGGTAAAGCCATTTTTCGCACCCCATTGGTAGAGTTTTTTTTTTTTGTTTATTTAAAGAAATATTTAAGGGTTTTAGGAAATTTGATTAATCTTTAGGTGTCTGTTTTTGCAGTGCAACTGCATACATTCAATATTTATGTATATGTAGTTATTATGCCAAGTTTAACATTTGCAAAGCAGAAAAACAATTAACGTTCCATATTTATTTATGTGCTTGAGTGTGAATGTGTTCACAATGCCTTTGTGATTTGTCATGGGGAGAAAAAGATCTCCCAAACAGAAAAGGATAAAACCATAATCTACATCACTATTTTGAGCTCCTTTGGCTGTTTGCTCTGCATGAATGACCTGAAGGCAACAGCAGGATTAGTTTACCAGAAGCTTCTGTTTGTTTTGGATTTAGAAACCAAAAAACCTAGAACACAAAATCTGATTTTTGAGTATGTTTGTAGGCAATCCTTAGATATGTAAAAAAAAAGAAAAGAAACAAAGCTTTGGCCATTTTATCTATTATACAAATATACTACTCCAATCCATAAAAAAACAAGAATTCAGAAGGTACATATGAGGACTGACCAGTTGGGAAAGCATCTCAGCCAAGAGTTTAATCTTAACGAATTTAAGATTTCGAACAGAACAGAATGTAATTAATAAATAGAGTTATGGAAAATTTCCCAAAGTAAAATCTTTCTGTAAAATCAAAGTCATGACTTTGCAGCATTTGCACCGTTATCAAATAGTAAAACAAACTAAATCTGGTTTTTCAGTTTTTGGATTTTTTCATTTGTTTGTCACAGAATGTGAAGTTAAATCACCTAATTTAGAAAATAAGACGCTGACAGTCCAACTGTTTGCTGTCTAACTTGCAGGTTTCTCTTCATGGACGGTAATAAATGCTTTCGTTAAAAGTGCAGAAACTTTTCCTGTTAGTGCATAACTGGAGGCGTTTACTTAAGCTTCACCTGCCCGATGCAAACTGTAAGATGGACGTGTTTTGGATAGTCTTTGTTCTCATTTCTATGTGCATTCATGCAGTTAAACTTTTAGAGTGTGTCTGTACTGGATCAGGCTTTTATAAGCTTCCTGAGAGATGAGGCTTACAGAGGAACCATCTCCCCTGTGCTCTTCTGAAGCATCGTCAGCTGCATCTCTGCGCTCCTGGGTTCAAACGTGGGTCACGGCGATTAAGGCTGAACTCCTGACACCCATCCCGAAAAATGAGACGCCTCATTGATAGCTGACACAATGAGCTCTATGCCGAGACCTGTTTTTTTTGCTTGATGTGATGCTTTTCTCTCGGGCGATTGCTGTTGCTCATAGGGCTTCTCCTTTATGGCTGACAAGTGGCCTCCTCATCAACCAGGGGTGTTCTCCTGTGGCTGAATATTTTATCTAAATTTTATATCAGAGGAAATGAGGTTGAAGAAAAGTTCATCTGAGAGACGACAGAGAAAAGCAGACTTATTTTCTGCTGGATGTATCACTACAATGTAGAGCTACTCCCTCCCTTTACTGTTTTTCCAAAACAGCACAAAGCCCACTTGAGAATACTTGAGGTCTGGAAGAGTCGGGTTCTGGCAGCAGCTTGGAGAGGAGCTGAACTCCATCCAAAAACAATATTTTTGATTAGATGAGGACATACGGCAAACCATACATTCTTACAGCATTTCTATTGAATTCTTTTTGCTTCTGCTTTAAGTGCACTGACTGGAGTATAAAGTCACAGATTCTGTCAGACTTTGTGATAAAGTAAACAAAACCTAACATTTTCAACCCCTTGAAACCTATTGCAAATGTGCGTCAAACCACTACGGCTCCAGAATTACCACATAAAAGCAAAAACGCAAGAAGTCATTTTTTTTTTATACATACTGTAGCTGGGAAAAAATTCAGGTGTCAAGGGGTTAAAATGAACCCTAAAAAATGTTTCCAAACAATATTTTGATCTCATCCTGCTTTTTCAATTTAAAAATTACCCCAATTGTTCATTTTTCCTGCTAACATCAGGTGTTAGGACAAGTGGGACTTTATTCTTGTAAAAAAATGAGAAAAGAAATTTTAATTTTATGAGAATTAAATTGTGAAATTATGAGAAAAAAGTCGTAATCTTACAAGTAGAAATCGTCAATAATGAGAAAAATTAATAATTAAGTAAGTAATGGGACAAAAGTCATAATTTTATGTGAATAAAGTTAGAAAATTATGAGGAAAAAAAGTTGTAATTTTTCAAGGTAACAGCCATGCTTTCTTTAAAATAAATTTGGTTGTGTAAGCCTCCATTCACATTGCGTGCCGACAAAATCCATCAATGTAGCCATTTACGGTGATGCCATAAGGCTTTAGTTTATCGTAGGAATCCATGTCCCATAATGCATTTGGGCCTCTGCAGCTATACTGCCGACGGCGTAAACGGTGCGCCCACTGGAAATCCACTTCTTTTGGGTCAAGAATCTTTTTAGAGGAGGTCCAGTTTCCTTTCAATTATTTTTTGTCCATATTATAAAACTATGTAGACTCACTAAAAGACGTAGTATTTCTCTATTTGTGAAACCAAAATACTGAAGTAATCGCTTAAAATCAATCCAAGTCTCTCATAAAGTAAGACATTGGCTCTGTTTTTGTTGTTTTTTATGTTTCTCTTTAGCTTCATAAATTCTCAACTTACAACTTATGAAATTAGAACTTTATCATTGTGAATTTTTGACTTTTTTAACTTTTTTCTTATCATTTCTTCTCAAATCTTTTTTAATGGTCTGATATTTTCTGTTTCAGTAATCAGTATGTTCTTATTAAATTAAAATCTATACCAACTTTCAAGACCACAAACAGCTTTCAAAGCAAAATTTTCGGAGCTGGAAGTTGATAACCTCAGCTTTCGGTTCCAGAAATGGAGGTATGTTTCAGGGTAGGTCAAGTTACCATGGCAACTCATGCTCTGAACATAACCTGGTCTGGAGCAGGTTTAGTTGAAGCTTAGTTTGTTTACAGAGAGGTGAAGCAGCATGGCGTGTCCATTTGAAGATGATTTAGTGGATGAAAAAGCTCAGATAATACTTTTTCCACCATGAGAGGGTGATAAGACCACATATGGATGTTGGAAAGATAAACTTTTTACTTTGATCTAACTTAATTATTTGCTTCAGTTAAGATAAATCTTTTTTTTGTTAGGTCACCTTAAAAATAACACGTAGTTTTCAGACAATTATTTTCCTTTCATTCAAATTAATTTAATTAAGTACGTGTAACTTTGATGCATGCTGTTAGATCGGCACCGCAAGGGATTCTGGGATATCATTCCCTTTGCCTGTCTTGACGGATTTGGGTTTAAGTGTGGGTTTTTTACAAAATGTGTTTAGTTGTATAGCTGTTTTACTGTGTTTCACCGTGTTTTGCCGAGTTATTTTGTCCTACTATGCTTACGTCTCTGCACCATGAGTGAGATGAAAGGAGAGGATGATGAGTTTATATACCACCCCTACCACCTTTAACCATGATGACAGTGACGGAAATTTCTTTGTTGAGTTTTTGCACTTCGTGCATTTTTTTCCGTTCTTTTTATTGTTATAAAAATGAGCATATCTCCCGGTTCAAACTTAGACATATGAAAGTTCAAGAAATATAAGTAATTAAGATGGAAAAAAGATTAATGGAGTAATGTGACATTTAGTTAGATAAATACGAAAATTTGAGTTGTATAAACAATTATTGAGTTTGAATAAATTTAACTAAATTATTTAAATTATTTTTCAGCCGTGTTACTTTTTTGATGGACTTATAATCTTTATCCGCCGTCATTAAAATCTCAGACTCCGTCTCACTTCCGTCTCAAGTGTCGCGCTTTCTTTTTTTTTCTCCACGCGTTTCCATGGTGACTCCAGAAATCGGCGATCTATTGAGAATGTATTTATGTACAGTGCGTTAACCTAGGGTTACCAAGTCGAGCGTAATTACGCCAACTCATATCTGGTCTTTTGGAACCGACATACCCAGAGTAAGCAAGTTCAGGCGGATTTCAGCCAGAGTTCAGGCTCAAAGTCAGGCTAGTTTAAACATGCTTCCTGGAATACCCCCCTGGGCTGGTCAGAACAGATGGATACCTTTTATCATTCAGGTTCTGCTGGAGATTAATTTTTTCAATTCATCTATTAAAATGCAGTGTTTCTTCGCCCTGAACTGGAGGCTCAATATGGGGAGATTACATACAAAATGGTTCAATTTAATCTGATGGGCATCCTTACAGGCCCAGGATGCTTAATCCTTATTGTCCTTGAAATCTACCATCTCCATTTAAATTCTGCTCTTCACCTGGATCAGGTGCTTTTAGTCAATCTGAATGTTCTAATTGATGATCTGAGCCAGCCAATCAGGAGGAAGCATGGGATGGCGAGTTAGGAAACAGGCAAGTGGGGTTCACTCTGAGTTATTTTCATTTTTTTGTTGTTTTAATTTAACTTGATCTTTTTTTACTTTTCATTTAATGGAAAAAATTAAGAAAATGGTAGTGGTGTCTACTTATATAGTGCTTTTCTACCCAAAGCGCTTTACAGTCCAAGTACCACACGCACATTCACACTCTGGTGCTAAGGAACCATCAACAACAATATGGGGTTCAGTGTTTTGCCCAAGGAAACTTCGACAAGAGAGTGGCCAAAGTGGAAACTGGATCTGTGATCTTCTGATTCAGAGGCCAACCGCTCTTCCTCTGCACCACGGCTGTAGTGAGACTGACCAAAAAGCTATAAAAATAAAAAAGCAAAGGAAGCTGTATTTTATTTTGAAACATAACTTTTTTTATCAACTATTTTAGGTTTTCTTCTTGATCCAAAAATTAAATAATGTGGTCTGAATATTTTAAAGTTGACAAAAGTAAAACTGTTTCACTTATAAAACAAAAAATACCCTTTTAAACACCACTATGTAATGTTTTAAACCACTATCTAATATTAAAAGGGGAACTAATCTGAACTAACTGCCACAGCTGAGCTCATCCATTCTTGGCCACAGAAGTTCAAACACTGCTGGAGAACTGGCAGTGGTAAATGACCGGGGTGCCGAAATTCACACACCAAGACACACACCGCCCTAAACTACATTTAAATGTGTTGGCTTACTCATTCATAATCACCACAGATTCTTCTGTGCAGCCCACACTGGCTTCATCATAACCCCTAAAGGCATTTCCCTCATCGAACCAGGTGGCTCACTGAAAGAAAAAATTATTGTCTCGAATAGGAGCACCCCACCCACCCCCCCCCAAATACACACAACTCTTCACTTTTGCCATGGGAAGGCCTGCCCAACCCAGCTGTGGCTCTTGTCTTTACCATCTAATAACCATGACCTTCACGCTCTCCCTGTCAGACCTTTATTACTGCCTGCCACAGCCAGAGACACAGACACAGAGAAAGAAACCGTGAGGAGAAAAGCAATAAAAGGCCGCAGATGGGTGCAGGACAGAAACCGAAAGTTTCTCACATGCCGGCACTACTGACACAGACTTCACAGACCTGACGTGAATTTGTCCGCCGGTCCGAGAATGTGTGTAGCTCACAACCAAAACTTCAACACGCACTGAGCTGACGGACTAAAAATAATATGGCTGCAAAACTGTGCCAAGCCCCAAACACAACCAAGAGTCAGGAAGCAGAATTCTTCTGCACGTTACCATAGCGAATGACCACATGAGCCTGTTGGATAGGGGTGAATGGTCAACCCAGAAGCCAGAGTTTGTGGTCTCTCCGACTATAATACAGCTAAAATACAACCTTTGGGCATATGTGTTGGAGATAGCTGACTGGACGTCACAGGTCACCCTCAGGCAATCAGATGAGTGCTATGCCAACCTAACTACAGCTCTAAAAGCCAACCTGATACACAATGTTAAAGATTGAACCAATAAAGAGTCACTCTGATGAAAATTGTGTTCTTTTTTTCTCTTAATGGAGGACAGATATCAAGAAAATGAGGATTAAAATTGCATTACTGAGTATTTCGATGCTCAAATAGTTGTGAATCAGGAGCAGACGAAAAAAATTGCAGTTTGAGAAAGATCATAGTTGTGGCGTAAAAACTACAATCAGCGGGACACAAGCTCCCTATGCTGCTCCATTCTGAAGCATCCACTTGCAGAGAAATGGATCCATTTACGTCTACATTTTCCTCATCTGAGCTGGAATCTGATTCAAAACTGACTTGTTAGCTCTGATATTGCTCGCCATGTTTTTTTGCACCACTGAGATGTTAGGTTGGGGGTGTGAGGGACTGTAAGATAGCAGAAGAGAGTGTAAACAGAGAGCTCTCAGGAAATGGGAGCATAAGGGGGCAAAGCCGCTCTGCAGAAACTGTGTCCAAGAAAACAACCCAGGTTTTTTTCATGGCTAAAAAAGGCATAATCAAAATTAAAAGACCACTGGGAACCCTTTTACCATGGATGAAAGAGGATTAGAGTGGAAATTTAGGAATATTAGGACTCACGCAAAAGTGTTTTTTTTTCTTACATGTCTGACTCCTGTTGGTTTCTTGTTCTGAAGTTGCTAATCTAGCTGAAAGAATCCTATCTAAAAGTAACCTGAGTTCAGTGAAACAAGGATCAAATAGAGATGATCAATCCTCCAGAGGAGGACAGAGTGTGGAGTAAAGTCAACACACATGCTGCCACCAAAAAAATCCTCCTTTTTTCTTACAAGTCCTGTTAATTTTGGAGAAGTACATTTGTCATGTAGAGATAATGTTCAGCTTTATCTTACTGTCAATTCTGTTCATACTTAACAAAGTCCGTGTTCTGTTTTTCTTTTCGTTTTTGCATTGAACACAAAACATCTTAAAGATCTACTGGTGAAAATTGGGCTTTTTGGTGTTTTTAACATGTTCTTGTGGCATTTTTCTCATTGTTGAGGACCTATATAAAGAAAATTAAGTTAAAAATTGCGGGGCGCGGTTGCTCTGAACCTACAGTCCTGCCAACAACTCAGAGGTGAATTTCTATTCAACTACAGCCGGTTTGCAGAAACTATGTCCAAGAAAAACAACATAGGTTTTCTGATTTTTACTAAAAACTGCATATGGAATTTTTTAGAACATAAGGCGCAGAAGCTGAAAAAGAGGAGCAAACACTGATACACACAAATTCAGTGTCCTCTGATGCAGTGTTTTGAAACCGGTGTGCCGTGAGATATGGTCAGGTGTGCTGTGCAAATGACCCATTTTCACTGATCACTGAACATTTTACAGGATATCAGCTCTGTGTTCATCCAACACTGAGTAGTTAGGAATATGAAAGATCATAAAATACTTTTTTCTTTCTGTTCATTAGATTTTATTAAAGACACTTTGATAAGAATGTACCGCGATTTAGCCGCAGCTTCAGCTCTGTTTTCGCAAAAGTCCCGCCCCTTTAACGGTCTCCACCAATCATTCTTCAATCAATCAAACGTCAGCATTCTGACCAATCAGAAGTGGTTAAAGTCTTCACTTCCTTCTCCGATTTAGCTCCTAAAATCTCTCTAACAGCTAAAGCTCGTCTTTAGCGGTATAGCTTTCTGCTGGATCCGCTGTCAGACTGTGGAAAAAGTTATCAAAATAATAAAGCTCAGAGATGCAAGTCTTTCTGGCTTCGGTGCCAGTTATTACACTACATCTCCCACAATGCATTGTGTTTAAATGACAGTATCTCTGCACTACAATGAGTCTTCCCTGTTAAACGTCTTGAAACCACAACAAACACACAAACAGTTTTTAAATCTGCTTGATGAAATCAGAAGTCAACAGTTTAGTTCTCCTTCAAGGTTTGTGGTTTTTAACAGCCAAACATCCCAGAGTTTGGTCCAAGTCATCTTTCTAGCTGAAACACTTTTATAACAACGTCTGGATTGAAGGACAAATTTGCTTTCAGACTTCAGTCACATTTGAAAAATGAAAATTTAAGCTTAAATAGAAGTAATAACAACATTTAAGAAACAGGATTGAGGTGAAGTAGCCAACAGACACAATTAAATTAAATTGAAACTATTTAATCATCTAAAAAGATATACAACATTTTTGTTAAAGTTTTCAAAGACTTCATTTATGATTTAGACAAGAGAAAAACTAAGAAAACTTCAACATTTTCACTTTTTGTGTAGCTACAGAAAACATTACTACAATGTTAGTTGTTTTGTGTGTAATTTGATAAAAAAATATTGTGATCATAATGTTCTAAAATTACAGTTGCCTTTGCACCAATATTGAAAAAAATAAATCACTATTAAGAAAGAACATTGTTTTTTTGTGATGTTGCATAAAATTGCATTTTGATAAACTGGAGGGAAAAACAACTACCAGGGTAAAATGTCAAATAATTTAGTTAAAATTATTACGGAAAACGAACTTAACTTTTATTACATCTTTAAGAAAAAAAACAGCTGCAACTTCCGGCTTTTTCTGCCACAATTATCACAAAAATGCATGTGAGATTGCAGAGAGACTGTACGTCAATACAGACTATAGAGTTTCTCATTTTTTTTAATTTTCGATGCTGTTGTGCCACGGCATTTTTGTCAAGGAGAAAGCGTGCCTTGGCCCAAAAAAGGTTAAAAAACACTGCTCTAGTGATTACTAGTGGGAAAATAACTATCTGAGTCTATGTTTTTTCTTAATCATATAGGTTGTTCTTGAATTTAAGTCACACCCCCCAAAATAAAACCAAAAAACTGCGACTTATAAGGTAATCATAATTAAAAGACCACTGGGAATACTTTTAAAAGAAATAAAAGGTGATTGGAGCAAACCTTTAAATAAATTATCATATTTAAGCAACAATATAACAAAACCTGTGGAATTTTAAATGAGTCATTCTTAAATGTTTAAAACAGCAAAGCACACTAGACAACTACCAGGTTGATGTGTGTAAAGCATGAATAGCAGTAAAGTCAGCTGCTGCTGGGAAACAGGACACCTACTGTATGTGCCGACGACTTTTTGGGGGCTAGGCAAATACATTTGCTCTTTACAGGTTCAGGAAAACGGGAAGGAGATGATGGATGTGACTGAAGGTGGTGAGTGAAACTTCGCTGACCCTAAAAACATTCACATTGTGTGACTTGGCTAAAACAGCCGTGGAGCTGTGTGCCTTTTTGGTATCTAAACACGCTGCATTCTACATGATCATAAAACATGTCTGCAACTGGTCGGCTAAAAAAGCTTTTTCTTTTTTTACACTTAAAAATGAACAAGGTGAGCTAAGATAAATGTGACAGCACAGCAGCTATATATATATATATATATATAAATAAAGTATACAAGTCATTTCTCTTTTTTTTCTATGATCAGTACTTAATACACTTTGATTTGCTGGATCACTGAAGGTAGTCCATCAGAGAATTGCAGGGTAGGAATATATTTTGTAGAAACTTAAGTAGTGTTGAATAAAAGCAGTAAGGCCATTAATACTAAGACAAAAATATATATCCATGAGTAAAGTTTCAATAGTTTCAGCCTTGAAAGCTGCTCTCCTCTCCAGATCGAGGGTTGAGCCAAGGTTGAGCTTGACTGAAACCACACAGGTCAAGACACATGGTGTGTTTTAATGGTTTCATGCAGCTGCAGAGGGGAAAAAAGCCATTTGGCAATGTTAAAGTTAAATAAAAAGAAAAAAAGAGGATTTTAAAAAGAATGGAAATACAGACAAAAAGGATTTTTGCAGAAAATGTAAGAACTAGGAGAAACTTAGCAAAAGGTTTTACATTTAAATTCCTTTTATTTGTGGATTTTTTCCTCTCTGTTCATACACCTTTGATTCCAGCTATGCTCTGGTTTTATGTAATACACGTTCGAGCTTACTGTATACAGTCAGTAAGGTGGGGAAGTCAGTCAACAGGTCAACCATGGAGGTTGGAGGCAGGGGCTCTCCAGCTAGCGGTGCAGCTGTGCTATTGACAGATCGGTGCAGGGCAGCGTGCAGCCGGTCTCTCCAGACCCCGACACATCAAAGCTCCCGGCTTCATAGCAAGCCCCCCCCTTTAGCCCCCTGGCCGGCCACTTCAAAAGGCTTCAAGGAGCATCAAGGATTCCCATCAAAGGGTCGGAACGCAGCTCTCACCCACGCAAGCAAGTTAAGCCAAGAAGATATGATTAAAAGCATATTACTGAGGAAAGGTGGGAGGACGGAGGGGAGGCTGAGCAGGCACAGAGAGCGATATCTTCTTAAAGATAATGTAGCCTACATTTTTTTTATGTCTCAGGTTTTGCTCCATTGCACTCCTTTCCCCCTTAAAGTCAAGTCTCTGCTCATTTAATATAAGCCATTGGCCACACAGCCAATTCACACCTGAAATTGCTCGTCAGTAGCAGCAAGGGGCCTTGAATGGAAGCATTGTTGTCCCTTTGAGTGTGTGTGCATGTGTGTGTGGGTTGGGTTGGGGGGTGGGGGGGTCTTAGACAGCAGCACACTAAACAGTGGCCACAATAGAAGTCTTAAGGCTTGGAATAATTTGACTAAACGTAAGGGATTTGTGAGCACGGATTATCACCGTACTGCCACACAAGCGACCAATGAAGCAGTCAACCCCCCACCGATCCCTGTGGTTAAAGAAGCATTGTTTTGGACTTGAACTGCAACCATTTGGACAGAAGTTAGAGATTCAAGGCCGTGTCACACAGCCACTACGTACATTTTGCGCATTTTCCACGTATGAAATCTCGATCTTTTGTGATACATGCCTGATCTTCGTAATCATAAGTGTCTTTTGCGTTCGTTATTCTTCGATGTGTGCAGATGTCCGTCAAGGGTTGCACCTGATGGTTCTTGGTTTTTTGAATTTTTAACTTTTCACTATTTTTGGTTGGTTGATAATCATGCAGTTTATTTGAATTTAACATAGCCATTATTATGTAAGTCTTACACAAATATGCATGATTTTTGCGGGATGCAACTGCCAATTAGTGGCTTTCCATGGCCGTTCCACACGTGTCTAACAAACTTTTCATGCATGTGCCACCAATGTAAATTTTTTTTTATCACATGTATGGCGAACATATCATGTTTAAATTATGCAATTGATGCATGAATCACTACTGAATTGTATATAAACGGCTCAAAAATCACGCGCGGTTCATGTTCTACATTGATTGACGTGTTCCTTGCGTGGTTTATTTGTACTTCTTACGTGGTTTTAACGTGGTTCATTCGTGATACAAACCACAACTTTTATCACTTGATTTGACGTATATTCACACATGACCAATTTTCATCCGTGCAATATGCGCAAAATGTATATAGTGGCTATGTGACGTTGTCTTTACATGTAGGTTTCTCGCCTTTCTATCAATCAGTCAGAAGATTTTTATTTTTTCGTCATCCCAGACATGCATCTCAATTTATTACTGAGCAGTGTTGGTGCTGCCGGGCCTTTTCGCCCCTCGCCAGAGCGTTCCTTCCACCCCCCCCTCTCTATTTCTGTCCAAAATGTCAGAATAATGTTATATGGACTGTTGAGAAATCACTCTCCAGCACAAGTCACCCAGTGTTCTCCTGTCCATGAGTGAGGGGAAGAGAAGAAGATAAGGGGTTTATATTCTTAAAGGGTGGGGTGAAAAGAATGGAGGGGGGCACCCTGCCCTTGGAAGAGCTTATGGCCCAGTGTGGCGAATTAAACAGAATGTCCAGACAGAATTAGTTCCAAGGCAGACTGGGTGCCATTCTATGAAACTCAACCATTAGACAGATTAAACGTAATAACTGGGCCTGCGCCGCTGCAGCTGCATTATGGTTACCCCAGCACCCAGGAGGGCTGCTTTGTGTGTCTCTGTGCGCCATATGAAGACTTTTGATTACTTTTAAAAACCTTGGTAGTAAGGAGCAGACTTTATAATGTGTGGGATTGTCGTTTTTAATTAGACTGGATCGTCCTTTGACATTCTGCTGTGAGTTTGGACGTGTGCTTTGACAGCAAATGTTAATGGCGTTGGAAAAAGAGTTAGTTTTTTTATTTGCATACCAGCACGAAGAGCTCAAAGATGCTCCAGAGCGATACTGTAAGAAAATACACTTCAGTGCTGGAACATCTTCATGACAAGAAGGAAAAAAGTTGTCATCCTGAGAAGCTCCAAATGCTACACATGCTGCAGCTGCAGCCTTCGGTGTCTGAGTGGCAGGTTGACTGATTAACTTACTGACTGGCTGGTTTGCCGTTTGACTTTTGGACAGAGTTGCTGACTGCACCCCCAGCTCACCCAACATGCACCTGTGTGTAAAAGACCCTTTGTCAACGAGGACTAATTTGATCTGACGCACCCAACACATGTGGAACAGCTCAGCAGCTCACGCACATCTAGTTATTACACTGTGGGCTTGTCAGGAGAAGAAGAGAGAAAGATGGAGGGAAAGCTTTGTGTTGAAAAAGAGGAGTGAAAAAGCTTTTCCCAACTCCAGCCATCACCACTTCTTCATTTTTTTAGGTATTTTACACAGCCTCATGTTGCCAAGAAATAATGTTTAATTGTTACATGCAAACTACAGCTACATTCACACCACCCTCAGCAACGCGTTCAAGCAGCACTTCCAATGCAAAGTCTATGTAAGAGCTTGTAAACGCGCATTTTGGGCTTCCGTGTTCAAAACTCTCGTATTCACTCATAGCTATGTAAGTTTCTACCACCGTTTTGCATTGAAAGTTAAACCATGTCTAACGTTGATCAGTCAGGGACTTGAATTTGGTAGTGACGAATGGATGGCGTCCCTTATAATTCATTAAAGTGCCAACTTTAGTGAATTATAATCACGAAGGAGAAATCAATAATTGGGATTTGTGTCCATCGCAAGAAAAAGCCTGGAGCAAGATTCACGACATTTGCACCACTTTGACATTTCACACCAAACCACTTCTAACTAAAGCTAGTAGACACTAGAAAAAGAAATACAAGAAGAAGAAGCCCCTCCCTGCTTGTCTACTGTGAACACCATGCAAGGGCACATATAGCGCGTTCTTGAACAAATGTCAGGAGTGTACGTAGCTTACAGTGTCAATCAATAAAAAATGTCTGTTATTTCGACACCGCAGGTTCCCTAGAAGTAGGTAAAATCAAAATAGGTAAGTTCTTCTTTTGATCTGTTTTCAAAGCATCAACTATGATCATATCGGTTTTAGCTATAATAAAAAAAATCTGTCATGTTTTTAGGGATATAGTTTCTGAGGCTCAAGAGCCACCTTTTTAATTTTGCCATTAGTTGATTTTATCTGCTTATTTATTCTATTAGTTTTACGTATTTAATTTTAATATATGCATTAATCTTATTATAAATGTTGTGTTTTTTATATACGTAATTATTTCTAGCATATTCTTATAAATTTAGCTCCATTATTTCTTGTGGGGATCTTTTCTGCCAGGGTGCTTGCTATAGAGCGGACCCCGTTGCTGTCCCGGTCTGGGTGGGCACTGTGGTGATGTTCCTACGGCCGAGCTGGCTCCTGGTATGATGAGATTCCTAAATATTCTTTCCTCACAGCCGAGCCAAGCCTTTACATTTTTTTTTTAGAAATTACTTTCATAAGTATTCATTGTGTGTGGGGTCATGAGTTGTACGTGTTAACAGAGGAGGGTGGGAAGGGTGGGTGGTGTTTTTATTTTAACATTGTGTTGTTTTTCTGTTTTGTTTTAAATGTTAACGCCAGGTGTGAGAAGTGCTTATTTATAAATAAAGTTTGATTTTAATTTGATTTGATTTGATTTGATTTGATTTGATTTGCAGAGCGGCAGTAGTCCATTAGACATTTGCCTCTGAGGTGGGGAAAGGACTATTTGCGCAGAATAAGTTGTTCCCCCCATTTCCCATCATCAACATGTTCACATGCTCTCCCACTAGCTTACAGTCTCTCACACCCCCAACCTAACATTATCAGTCCTACAAAAATGGCCAGCAATATTGGAGCTATCCAGCCATTGAGTTTTAAACCAGAAGCGAGCTCAGGCGAGGAAAATGAAGACGCACAAGAAACTAGCCGTCTTAGTAGAGGGGAGCGGGAACCTTGTGGCCCGCCCAGCATATTTTCCATGTCACAAATGCCCTCCTTTTCAAACTGTATTTTTTTTTTAACCAAATTTGAATAATTTGAATAAAGAAATACCCAGAAATACAATTTTAATCTTAATATTCTATATATATGTCCTCCATCATGAGAAAAACAGTGCAAGCACATGTTAATAACACCAAAAATACAAATTTCTTTGGAGTGGGTCTTCATATAAGCAAAAAAATCTGCCAGTGGGATAAGAAAAATGGTCTCACAGAGAATTCCTATTTTGAGAAAAAAATTATCATAGAATTTTCTTGCACTAATGCCATTTCGCATTTGAAAATATTACTTAATAAGATTCTTTTTCCTGTAAGACAAAAAAAAGAATTTTTTTCTTGAAATAATATGGCTCTTTTTACTTACTTACGGTTCAGTCTAAACAGGCATATTTGTAAGTAAACAAGCAATTTTGATTTCAAAATGAAAAAAAGTGGAGGGACTTAAAAGTTATGTATTGTTGTCAAATAAGCCTTTTAGCCAAAAGGCAACCAACAGACTGAGTGTTCTGACTCTAAAACACACATCCGGTCACTGTTGCTCTCTTCACTCATCAGATTTTGAAAACTGCACTTCAGTCTGCAACCATATTTGCTCTTTTCAAGTTCCATCGGCATCTGCTTTGAAACAGAGCAGACCCAGCAGTGAGGACGAGGGGTATATTAGAACTGCTATAATTTGGATGAAAACCTGATCAACACTCATTGAGGGGATGGAGGGGCGGCGACAGCGGTCAGATCTGTCCCTGTCAGAGGCACATACAGGTGTACTGTAGACGGCGACCACTTTCAGCTCTGCAAACATTGAAAACACAGCATTTACTTTAATAAACTACAGGTTACAGTGAAACCAAAGCTCCGGTATTAATCTTTAAATAAAGCCTCATGTCCCTTTCAGCATAAAAGTCTTCCTCACAATAAACAAAAACTGCTCCAGATTTTTACTACTTTTTCTCCGCCCCTCCCATTATGTCTCTTGACCCCCTCTTGCTAACTCTCACCCTCCCACAGGTCAGCCCAGTTATGGGCCTCTCTTGTGTATTTAAAGTAATTGCTTATGGCAGTCAAGGTGTCTGCATAAGGGCCTGTCATAAGCAATCCGCTGGAATGGGTAGCAGCCTTACGCCGGACTCTAATCCAGTCAAACCGAGGAACGTGGACAAAGGTGTGTGTGTGTGTGTGTGTGTGTGTGTGTGTGTGTGTGTGTCTGTGTGTGTGTGTGTGTGTGTGTGTGTGTGTGTGTGTTTGTGTGTGAAACTTTAGAAAGTTGATGAACTGAACAAAGCAGGTTTGATAAACTTTTGATTTTTAATTTATTTTTCCCAGATTTCTATAAGTCTACCAAATACCACAAATATCAGCTTTTATTTTATCACCCTTACTTTTCTAATTAAAGTTCTGGTGCACTGTTAATATATTTTCTAATTTATTATCTTATATGGAAACATGGATATTAAAAACAAAAGCAAGTCCCTCAAAATAATAATGAGTGGACACAGTATTTTTGTGCACACAAATGAGCCTTTTAATGGCAAAAAAATATTAATTAAATTAGTTTTTGTATGCACAAATTAGTCATCGGGATTGAAGAAACAAACAAAGAAATGTTTTATATCGGTGGGCTAGGAATTAATTTTTTGTTAGCTCAAATTTGCAATTTGTGACAACAATTTTGTATTTTGTGCACACAATTTAGCAGTTACAAATTAAGATACTAAAATGATAAATTATGAACGTAAAATACTAATTTGTATGCAAAAAATGCTGATTTGAGCGCACAAAAGGCTAATTTTAGAGCACAAAATCCTCAATTTTGGACAAATTTACCCTCTTAAGACCTGGTGTTCACATGCGTGATCATCACATTTTGGGTTATCTTACCACTGTAGTTAATTTTTCTTAACTCGAGATCTGTGACTACATTTTTGGAGTATTAGCTCAAATTTTAGCTCGCGGGTCTTAAGAGGTTAAGGGAAGGAAGTTTTCTTATTGTTCGTCCAACATTTATTTAAACCCCCTAAAGCACCTTACAGTTTCTCAGTGTTAAGGCTTGGCTACAAATAAAGTTTCTTTGAAAAAAAAAAACTTTAGACATTCCAAAATGACATTACTTAATCGCTTTCTGCATAAATAAAAGAAACTTTTTTTTCTCCCTTTTAATGTTCAATGGATATTTAGCAGTGTCACAATAAGTGCGTTAGGTAACAGGTCTCTGTGTTTACTTCGACAAAGTGACGGGTGTTCACTGAGGGCTGTTGACACACACACAGAAATTCCTCACACACACAGAAATTCCTCACACACACACACAGACAGACATAGTCAGGAGCTAAGGGCCCAGACCAAACGTCGACCCTCTCTGTGGCGTGGAGACTCTTGTCAGACACAGCAATAAGCAGTGGAGCCCCGGCCCCTCCAGCCAGACTCCACGTCCTAAGTGTTTGGGAAATAGGCCCATCAATGTCAAAGCCTTTTATTGCTTTGGCTTCCTATTGCTTTTCCCTGCTTGGGGGTTAGTATGAATCCACTCCCGAGCAAGGGCAAAGGGATGGGTTCATCTTTCATCAGTCATCAGAAAGGCGCAATATTAAAAAGAAAAAGGTCACGGCGTGGTTAAAACGAGACGCAGGGCTGGGACTTGTCGTTTTAATTGAAACTCATGGAAACGTCTTCTTGATGTGGTTCACACCAGTACATGTATAAATGATGGACTCAACATTAATAGATCAGTTTGTTTATTCTTATAATCTATTGGATTATATTAGTTAACCTTTGCAATACAAGCCACAAGTTTTGAATGGTTTAAAACAAGACAAAATAAGCATTGAATATTTTTTGCAAACTTTTTGATGTTTTTTGACAGATCAGGACAGATTGTAATTGCTTTAGAATTAAAATTCCAACATTTTCTTGTAGCTCAACAAACAATATTATAAAATAGAATGGTTGAGGTTTTGCCAGCTGTACATTGTAAAAACAAGCCACTGGCAGATTTTCTTTAAATGGGCAAAACCATCTTATATATAAATGTAGAATAATTTAGCATAATCTTGCAAATGTAGCATAATTTTGCACATGCTTTTAACTTTTGATACTTGATGAAATTTTGCAATGAAAATTCCTGAAACAGTGTTGTGTCTACTTTACTGATATAGTATTATGTTTTATTCATATGAATGACTTTTATAAGTAACACAATCTGCATATATTTCAGATGACTGATCTGCATTTGCCATGTTGATTTCTAAAATACTTATTTTTACATAATAATTAAGTAATTCATCTTTGGCATGTGCTTTATCGATACCTTATGATTCTTAATTCTGTCTGATAAAAGCTAGGAACCGGATAATGATTAATCATCTAATAAAATGGTTATAGTATAACGGGGTGGGATTATATAAGTTTGCTTCCTTCCACTCCCTTTCAAGCAATATTTATTAATATGTCTAATTATCCTAAGTTTGATAAGTTACTGTATGAATGTATAACTGATGATTATATTGCTTTTGTGTATTATTCCTACTTAATTGCTTGAAATAAACCATTTCAAATCAAAATCAAAATCAAATCTTCCAGTGGGGTAAGAAAAATGGTCTTCTTATTTTAAGAAGAAAATTCTTTTTTTTTAAACTAAGATTATTTTGCAGTTCAAAAACTTTCTTGATATGATTATATTTCTTGCAAGACAGAAATATTTGTTTCTTGAATAACTGGTCTTTTTACTTTTGTAAGATTCAGTTTTCCAGTGTAAGTACCCTTTTCTTCCTTTTAAACACAGAACTCTATCAGGTCTCCCGGCCTGGATGTTTGCTGAGAATAGGAAGTGCATGGATTCCTGCAGGAGGACACGCTCGGCCCCGTGTGGAGAGGGTGGATGGGTGCTGCCGGCGGGGGCACTTGACAAACAGCCTGTTTTAATGCGCCTCACAACCCTGTGAGACGAGTCCCTCCTCACATCACACTGCGCCCCTTTCAAACACGCCTTCAAGTCTCAAACACGAGGTGAATCCCCTCAGCCCTCCCATCGCTCCTATAGTTTTTATGCTTCCTCTCTAGACAGGAAGTGCCAGTAATTGTTTACATCATGTGTAGAAAAATAAAACGTGATTTTCTAAAATGATGTCTTAAGTCGAACAATGGCAGAAACACAAGCAGGATAGATGAGCCGGCGGGTCTTTTTCATGGTTTGTTGTTCGTGAACGGGTGGGTTTGCCACCTGCTTGTTGTCAGGCTGTCTGTGGACACACAGAGGCAAAGTGCTGCTGGAAGAATCTGTGCCCCCGTGTTCTACAATATCCTGTTTGCGCTGAACAGCTCTCCTTGCGCCTCTGCACACATGCATGCATGCGCAGCCTGCAACTCAAGCCCCCCCCCCAGCTTTGTTTTCATTGCCTTTTTGCACACACTTCAACAAATCACGCAGAGCTCCAGGCATTTCTGAAACTACAAGAGGGGAAAGACGTGCCTGCCTCGAGTGTGTTTTCAGGGAGGGGTGAAGGTAGCGATCTGCAATAGCAATTTTACCGTACAAGTTTTGGGATTCCCGGGAGAAAAGAACAATGCTCACTCTGACTTTGTTTATGAGCGTGCAACTTTTCTCACTTAGTGACACATTTATGCAAAAAATGCTGCAGTGAGAACAAAAAAAAAAAAGTACAGAGATTGAAAGCAAGAGAAGCTCTGCTTCTCATAAACGCTTGATAAAAATGTAAAAAAAAAAAAGAAAGAAAGAAAAAAAGAGGAAAGGAAAGAAACGGGGATTGGCCTAAAGGCAGATACCAGCTCACTTCCCAACAGAGAGCAGCGCATTTCCTGAAACTGACAACTCCTAGTGTGTAGTGAGGCCAAAGAGACAGAGGGAGGGGGGGAGAGAAAGGGAAGGGGACTTGACTTACTGTCAGGAGAAAAGTGTAAATAATATTATGACTCATGGAGGAGACATGCATGTTCGGAAAACAGTTTTTTTTTCTTAGTAATCCTTCATTTTTAGGTCATTTTTGATCATTAAACTTACAGAAATACTAGTAAACTTGAAAACAATAAAGGTAGAAGTCATGTATCAAATACTTGATATAATTGCATTTTTAGCTGCAAAATTTCCTTCCATTAATTTACAACAAAAACCTAAATTAAAAATACAAAAAATTATAAACAATTACAAAAGTAACACAAAAGTAACTAATATATTTATAGCTAACTGACCTTTTTGAGACATTTAAATCAAATCAATCCAATACTGAATTTGTCCAAAGGCAGGAAATCTCCGGGTGTTGCAACACCACAGCCTGCTGGTCACCGAGGGGATTTTATTTCATGTGGACACTAAGCCCCCCCCTCCTCCAAACACTGTTAAGGCTGGACTTAGTAGAACTTCTTTATTTCACATAAAAGAAACACAAAAAGAGACAACTGTATCCATATACAGTATACATGGCAAGCCATGTATAAAAATGTACAAAAGTTTCTTTTCTGCTAAAGTTTGCAATTGTTCTAAAATACGTTTTTTAATTTTACATTTGAAAGGTACATTTGATTTATTCCAGATATTTTGGGTAAAGTGAATTCTAAAGTCTAGAAAAAAAATGAATTCATTTCCAGCTATAAAAAAGTGTGTTTTTGCTTTCAAGTAGATGCTAAATTAAGGAATGTTTGGAGCTGAAGTGGTTTGATGCACAGTTGCATCAAGTAGCATCAAGGGGTTAAAGGAAAACAAAAAAATGAGCATAAATAAGTCATAGCTCTTTGGAGAAAATGTAAAAACATATCTAAAAAATGTGCTATAAAATGTTTATGTGGAGAGATTGAATGAAAACAGTGCAGAGAGATGCTCTGCAGATGACGGGATCTAATTTAAAAAAAAAGGTTCTGGTTTATTTATGTCAAACTTTACTAAAAAAGTGAAAGATTTAAGTCTAAACCTGATGGTGGAGTAGGTGTTTGATTCCTGAAACTGAACAGGGAGGAGCCTTAAAAATTCTTCCAACTGAAGTCTCTGCCTTTTTAGGAACTTAAAGGATCGCAAGTAAAAACAAGAGTCTGCAAAAACAAAATCTTTGCATACATTTGCATACATTTTGATCTATAAATTGGACTGAAATATAAAAATGGATGTAAAGTTTTCCTTTTGGATAACTTGTTGCATAGTTTTGGATCAGATGTTGAGTCTTCCAGCTGAGAAATGCCTTGATTATTTTTCTTCCATTACTTATGGACCTGACATTAAATTGAGTAATCATTTATTATTTAAATAAAAACTTTAATATAAACAGAAACTAAACAAAATCAACTCAGTTTAACTCTCTGAAAACGTAATTACCAGAATTCTCCCAACCAAGACCTCAATAATTTGCCCTGGATCTGTAACTATAGTAACCTCAATATAGATTTGAAATTTGATATATAGTACATCTATTTAGGGGATTAAGATATCACATTACTTTATTTACAGTTTCTTCACTTTCCCACAAATCTTTGTGGCTAAACTCACCTAGGATGCAGCTTTAAATAGAAACAAAGAAAGAATAGTGTAAAGTCAGCAGCCTAGCAAGGACGGTGGCCCTGAAGTCCAAACCAACAAGTCACTCAATGGTTAAAACTTTCATAGATCACAATGACAAACAAAAAAGAAAACAAATGACTTCTTAGAATTCAAAACAAACGCAGAGGCTGACTATGACTGATAACCTTCAGCAGAATTTGCTCTAAAGCCTCACTGAAACTCCTACAATAGATCTTTATCGGAGAAATTTCTCACACAACCTGTTTGAACCACTTTTATTTTAGATTCAATTTAAAGGTATATAGGAATAACTTCTCAAAAACTTGTCCTGGCCTTTTGCCTGATTAGAGTCTGCAGGTTTGACACATTCTTCTAACCTGTGTTTAACCTCTGAACTGTTAAACAAACATAATTTTTTTGGAGCTATTTAGTTTTCATTTGTGTTGTATTTTTCGACTGTTGACATGCGATTAATATTTTTGTGGGATTACTTAATCATTACCTGGAAATAATGAATTATTTTAAATTAATCTATTTTGAATCAAACCTAATAATTGCGGTAAAAAGCCTCCTTTTAAGGTATTTTCATTTAAAATGGTGTCAAGAACTCATGAGTCACACAATGATGACATCACAGCAGGAACCAGCGCGCTGCATTCAGGGACACCGAGAGCAATGTTTACCCCTGATTTCAAATAAAACGTTCATGCGAGTAAACAGTTGGACCCTTTTTTATATTTGAGAACTCGACAATATTCATAAATTAAAAATGAGAATAACGTGAAAAAAAACCTCACTAACTTGTCCAGAATTCATTTGTTGTGATTAACCCCGTAATATGACGGCCACAGTTTTTCCTTAACATCACAGCTTAAATTCCCACTCTGATCATCTTGTGATCTACTGTAAAAGTGTTCCCCAGTGCTCTTTAAATTATGATTATGCTGTTTTTCGACATTTCGTCATTTTCCAGAACATAGTTTCTGCAGTGTGGCAGTAGTTCATTAGAAATTCGCCTCCGAGTTGTGGGTGGAACTGTTGGTGCATAGTAAGCCTTCCCGCATTTCCCGTCATCCCTTTGTTTACACTCTCTCGCTAGCTTACTGGCGCTCACTACCTCGACCTAACATTAGAGGTGCAACAAAAATGGCAAATTACATTTTCAAAGGGCCTATTTTTGTTTGCTCCTGTTTCAAAACAATTTGAAGAAAGAAATAATCAGAGATGCACTTTTAAACGTAATTTTCTTTTTACCTCCAGAACATGATAAAAAAAAAACAAAGACACAATTTTCCGGATAACGGGTCTTTAAATCTATTGATATTGCTATTCAAAGTTGTGATGACAGATATACTTTTTTTTTAAATAAAGTAGAAGACGAGTGTGCACTCATATCTTATACTTTGCAATTTTTAAAATGTACTCCGGAGAGTACTAATCTAGTACATGACACATCTCAACCTGCAGATCTCAAAAAGACTACTAAGGTAGCTGTAAACTTTTTTTTCCCCATTTTGTGTTAGTAGTAAAAGAAATGTTTTTTCTTTTCTTTCAAAAACCATCAAGATAATTAAAAAGATCTGTGATTGCAAATTGATTTTTTATGTTAGATTTTGAAACTTTTGACAGAACCAGGAAGACTTTTCTCCACAAACATTTCCAATCCGACTACAGTATTGGATTTTGATTGAAAAGAATAAATAGAACTATAAAATACAGGAGGTGGGCTGGAAAATACTTTACAGCACATATACACTTACAGTACAAAGAGACTGGCCTTTCAGCGCCAGCAGAGACTGAGTGAGGAGGTTATTAGTCTCACTTAATGTTGCTGCCACTGGGGGGTCTTTCATTATGGTCTCAGCTCTGTATGGCTTCTATTAACAGCGGTGGAAAAAAAACACACTGAGGGAATAGGGGTAAGGGTAGCTGATCCCTTTCCATGATTTACAGGTTTTTAAATCCTCGTTTCGTTACTTGAAAACATGTGGTCAAGAGCCGTTTACAGCCCTGCCTGTTTCATGCAGTGACAAACAAAATGTCTGGAGCAACACTGAACTTTCTGTTACTGTCAGCCTCTTGGTGGCTCATCTCTTCCTCTGTGCAGTTGAAAGGGCCCCTGATAAACTAGTCAGTCAAATCTAGTCAGAAACGCAGATAAAGCTGCTCCTGCGGCTGCCGTTTTCTGAGCAGAAAAGAGCGTGTCACATTCCCGTGAACTCTCTGTGGTGAAACTGAAAGCGAGTTGGGCTGCGGCGGCTGTCGCCTGACAGACCGCCGCTCCTCACAGAGGTACGAAGACCATTTAGCTGAAAAGATGAACTTTTTTTTCCAGAGAAATCCAATTCTAATAACCTCGGCATGTACTAAGAGGAAGCAAAAGCCATTCTCAGAAGAGTTTGCCGTCACGAACAAAAGGCTGTAGTCAGATTTCATTCTAAACCACATCAGGCTTTCTAAGGAACAACTTTCTTTAAAATAGGTACAGTGTTCCCCCGTATTCACGCAAATACGCAGAATCCACGAATCACCCCACCCACCTCCGTGCAGAGGCGGACTTACCATTAGGCAAAGGTAGGAAATCGCCTGCATAGGGCCCTCAACATTCTAGGGGTTCCCTAAGCAGAGCACTTAATAAAAGTGTCTAAAATAAATGTTATGCCCTTCATTATTTAACTCTGTCATGAAAAAAACAGCCCAAATCACTGAAGTGGCATAAGACTGATAATGTAAAAGTGTTTTGACCTCCCCCATCCTTCTGCAGCAATGGTATATTCCAGACAACAGTAAGTCAAGAGACTGTCAAGTTAGCGAGCAGAGGCAGCATCGTCAGACTGGCCTGTTTCTTGCTCAATAGGGCGGTGTTTATTCTGACTTTGCCAGCAAAAATGGCTTTAGGTGGATGGACATACTTTGGACGGGTTTGGAATCGTTTTGGTTATTTTTAGTTCCTGGTTGAAACATGTTTCAAGAGGGGGGGGGGGTGTCTAGGCAGGCAGCTGCTTCACCTGTCATCATACTGTCATGAGATCCAAAGCCTACTGGTAATAAAATAAATGTGTTCACTAACCTGTTCCACAAAGTTAATTTACATATTTGATTCTAGTTATTTTAATCATTATTATCCTCAAAACTGCTTTATTTTGCATCTTTGTGTTTAATGTCAGTACAGGCTGCGAGCTCTACTACACCAGAGGTTACGCAATCCTTTGTGAAGCCGGGTTGATTCTTCCTTTAGTTTAGGCTACTCAGTGTTTTTTTTTTTTTGCATTTTCTGCATTTTTATTCCACGTCCTCCCTTTCTATGTGATAGGTAATGTATTTTGTTTCTTTAATGTTCAGATCTGACGTGAAAACAGAATGAGGCAGAAAACAACAGGGCTTTTTGTGACATAAAAACGCTTATATGCATGTTTAAGAGGATTTTAACTGTTGGTGCTGGGAAAAAAACAACAAATATTTTTTGGAGTCGTCACAGATGATATTTAATTAAGTTCTTAATGCTTTCTTAATACTTGGAAATTGTATTTTCACAAGAACAGGTTTTTGAAAATCCATTGACTCTTCATTATGCTTTACAAGGAGATTAGCTTATATTTTACCTCACCTAAATTCATAAAAAGTAAAAATACAAGAACGTTTTCCACTTTTGTGCATGATTGGCTAATAAGGTAAACTAGGACTACTTTTGTTTAGTTATTTGTTTTTTTTTTCACTTTCCTTTTTTTATTGCTTTCTAATATTTGAGCAAAACATCAGTGGTTGTTAGTAAAGTTCAATAGGAGTCCATTATGTCATGTTTTTCTCTGACTGACTGCAAGAATGGTCGATGTAACATAATTAAAAATGTGTTAAAGTTGGACTCTCAACCAAATCAGAAATTAATAAATGATGGATTATTATTTACTGTTAATTAATCACCTCATTCATATTTTGGGTGTTTTGTTGGGTGTTTTGTTGGGTCTGGGGGTCTTTAGATGATTTTTAGGCTGGAAAACCATGACTTTATCTGGCAACACTGGCAGAGATTAAATGATGATTCAAAGTAATTTAAAAAAGGCGATCAAATGAAGCAGAGTGATCGAGCAAAAGAAGGAAAAAAAAGTAAAGAATGGGTAAATTGAAAGAAAAGGAAAGGAACGGTAAAGGGAGGGGAAGAAAATGGTAACTTAAAACTTTTGTTTTTTGTACTTTTTCGTTCCTTCATTCAAGTATTTTTATTTTTATTTTGCTTCTTGAAAAAAACCTGAAAAATTAAAGAAATGACAGAAAATCATGATTTGTTCCCACTAGGAAGTGAGGGGTTAACAAATTAGTGAAATTTTAATAAATTGCATATTTTTCCAAGTAAAAAAAAATCTATTTAATGTAAACTTCTTTAACATTTAAGTTTATAAATTCTTATCAAAACATTTGAAAACCCCTTATATTGCCCCTAGTGGAATGATGATGAACTACATGGCAGAAATAATTGACAAACAATGGATAAAATGGGGTTTTAAATTTTTTTTAGAACCTGCTAATGAGATGGGATCTAAGAAATGCGTTTATCAAATTATACACAGTTAAAGACACACACACCAAAAGACCACTACCACAGTTGATCACATAAAAAAACTAAACCAATAGTATTTTTTCTCAAACACAGACAGACTTTTATACAGATTAGAACTGCTTTTGTCCAAAGCTCACTATATATATATTTTCTACTTGTAACAAATTTGAAATCATCTGATCTGACTGGAACCCTTAACCAGGTTAAAGGACAGCTTCTAGTTAACTTTGTGCTTTTTCATCCACGGTTTTGTAGAGATTTGAAGGACAAAAAAGTCAGGATGGTAAAATCACCGAGGTAGTAAATGCAGGTTAAGCCATACCACTTCATCTGGTGCAGCTATATTCTTGAAAAGAAGCAGGAAGGCGCAGCTGGACCCCTGCCAGCCTAAACACATCCCTACTTCAATCACACAAAGTGAGGTCCATTCAGACAGGTGGGTCCGGCACTTAGCCAGGGTGGTCTGAGGGGACACGTGGACGCGCTCAAATACATGCAGAGTAATATAAATTCCCCTGTGTTTCAGAAAGTCCTATCTCCACTTTCCTCAGCTGTGGGGTTAACGCCCAGCCCCACTGTATATCCCTGCTTCAGCGTGTAAAGAAAGGAGAAACCGCACAGCCCCACCGATGAGCTCCATCAATGGGCCCTCTATTCATGTTGGGGTCTGGAACACTGGGCTCTCTGACAGAGCTAAAGCACCTGGCTGTGGATGGACATAACATCAGAGGCTGGGTGGTGGCAACACTGGTCGTCAAACTCGCCACACCTGAATAAACCCCCTCCAACCCACATCAAACAACATGGCTGGCCTATTTGAAAACCTGAGACCACGAGAGCAGAGAGGCTTGAGCAAAGAAAGAGGACCAGAAGAGCCGTGAAAGGCCAAAAGGAGAAAAAAAAAAAGAAAAAGAGCGAGCTTGGGCTGAACAAACAGCCCTGCTCAGGTGCTGTTACAGATTCCTATTTTCATTAACAGGTCTGAAGAAGAAACAGAGCCCTGTACAGCAGAAAAGGGAGGAGAATGTGGAGTAAAGCACACACAGAAGACCATGGAGAATATTTATCCAGGTGTTTTCAATACTGCTGAGAGAAAGGAGCTCCTCTAATAGACAGGGGAGCATCTATACCAGTACTGGGAATCCTCCAAATAAGGACCGGGCTGAGTCCGACGGTGCTTTTGCCAAAGTTAAAGCAAAAACTCTCAGGATTAAAGCACAAGCCAAGAGGAGGTTTGCTTTTACACCTAAATTTGCAAACTGACCGTGGCTCACTTTCAGATTTTAGAGGTATAAACAAATGTTTAAGCATCTTAAACAAGTATAGTCCTCAGATCTCACAGTTAAAAGAGTTTCTGGTGAACTCATATTAGACAAACAAAAGAGCATATTTGCTTAGTTACCAGAAACTGGAAATTTTTTTTTTTTCGTGCATCATTGAATTCCTAAAGCAAGACTGCAGCTTTGATAGCTGAACAAAGTAAAGAAGAAATGTGACGAAAACACAGTGAACACATTTTTGTCAATGCTAAATTAAACAGCTTTGTCTTTTATTAATGGATATATCTTTTTTAAATATGTCTATAAATTTGTAAAACTTATCTCTGTTTTGGGTGAACATTTATTAGTATTTAGAAAGTAAATCCATTCTGATCACATTTTGATTTGATGCTTGAATTACTATTAACCCTGAAAAGCCCACTACATCAAAGAATTTGACATTTCTTTTGAAAAATAAGACTTTAAAACCATTTGATGAAATCCACAAAAACATGTGCAATATCTTTTTTTATGAGATAGTTTCAATTAATAACTCCTGCTGCTCTGCAGGAAAAATGTCCTAGAAAACAACCCAGGTTTTTTTATTTGGGCTAAAAATCATAATCATAATTGAAAGACCAGTGGGAACGCTTTCACAGTAGATCAAAAGATGATCGGGACTTTAAGGTAACAGGATGCGCTCAGAGGAACAGAATTTATCAGTACAGTAACTATTTTAGGCTTAAACTTACATAGATCAACATTTATTTCACATTAAAAGAACAACATTGGTCGTTTCACATTTTAGTGACAGAAAAAAATATGCCAAATATATTGCCAAATATGTTGCAGTGCTGGTCGTGAATCTTCATGTTTTCTCTTTTACCAGCAGCTTTCCAACCAAACATGAATTTCAGATTCATATATCCATGTCTGAACTCTGGATACTGCTCACCAACACTAATCCAGCCAAACAAGAAAATAATGAGGAGATACCAAAAAAACATGTTTTCCCTTCTTTTTTTGCTCTGCTTCAATCTTATAATTCTCTCCTACAGAGGGGTTTGACTTCTCCCAGCAATAGGCCATAAAGCTGAACGCCCCCCCCCCCTGCTCATTCACTGCTGTTCACCACAAAGCCCCCTGTCCCATTCTCAGAATCATCTGAAGCAGAGGTGGAGTGAACCCTCCCACCCCATATAAGATCAGCAAGAGGGCTTTCATTAATACAGAAGAACCAGTGTCAAGCCCCCGTAAAAGCTGCTCTTTAATGAAGTGCTCTGTGAAAATGTCTTTTTGCCCTGGGGTGGGATGTACACACCGTAAAAAGAAAAGACTTCTCCTTTTTTGGCTTTGGCAGTAAATGTGGTTCCAGTGGGCAATAATTGTTGTGATCTTGTTCTGTTGCAGAGTTGTTAAAAATCCCACCGGCTCCCCATGTGTTTGCAACGTCTTAGACTGCAGCAGCATCCACTGGCTTGTTTGGCTCTCTGTTCTCTCTGCTTTCTGTCTGATTCTTCACTATCAACTGTGCAAACAAGCAAGCAGGAAGACAAATATACTTACGCACGCCACATGTTGCTCTAGCTGATGAATGGCGGGCGGCCCTTTGAGAAGATCAACTTTTTAGCTATTTGGGGAAATGAAATGAGGGCAGGGGCGGAGCTACAGGGGCCCCATCAGCAAAAAGTTATTCCCTTCAATTTTAGTATCATTATCGAAAAAGATTAAGAACTCATCAGGACTATTTTTTTAAACACTGCAAAAATAACAAATGTAGTCATTTTAAATGTCAAATTATTGTTTAGGCCGGCCAATCTGGGCCCTCAGCTTCCTGGCCTTATCCAAAATCAATGCTGATCTATGCTATGGCAAGAGGAAATACTTTTTGAAGAACTCATGGATTAAAAAATAGTCTTAAGGCCCGTACACACCGGGAGGAATTTTCGCCAGCCGTTATTCGCCAGCGTTTTTCAACACGTTTTTTGTGTTCACACCCAGGCGATTTTAGCTGACGATGAGCCAAGCAAACATGCAATTTCATTCCCTGACTTTAGAGGGCGCTCAATGTAAAACAGAAATATTCCTGTACACAAGGTGGCGCTGCGCATTTTTACGCTTCTTAAAGTCGCTTTTCACTCAGAAGAAGAGAGCAAGTATTTACGCGCTTCTCAGAATCATACAAAGAAAACATGAATATTTCTAGCATCAGAAGCTCCAGCTCCAGCGATGAAGAAATTATTGTTCTGTTGAATGCTGAAAGACGCCGGAAAAGACGTCGATTTTGGGTACATCCCATAGTTACGAGAAGAGAAGAACATGGGGAGTTTTATCGACTGGTACAAGAGCTGAAAATGGATCATGAGCGTTTTCTGGGATATTTTAGAATGTCCGACATTATTTCTTTGCGGCAGTGTAGACGCTACTTGGCGTCTATCTTCTTCGCTGGTATGTGTGCTCAGAAAGGCAGTTTTGTGTTTGAGCGCCCCCAAGTTGTGTTTTACTGTAACTTCAGAAGCTCCAGATACGTGTGCAAAAGCGCCATTCTCTTTGGTCGTATGGTTTTCGACGCGGTGCGTCGTTTTTTAAAAAATGACGCTTTGACGCGTGGCGTTTTTTCGCGTCGGTGTGCACACTCACATTGGTGCCCTTTGTTTAGTCACAAGGCGTTAAACGTCGGCAAATATCGCGCGCAAAATTCGATCGGTTGGCTTGCTTCTGAAAAATTCAGAGTTTTGGTCTGTTGTTTGACATGTTTGTTGCACAACACTTTGAGCTGGGCTGTATATGTTAGTGCTATTTATTACCTGTTCTTGTTTTTGGAGCCATGGTAACAAATCAATTAAAGTTCTGTCTGTCTGTCTGTCTTTCTGTCTGTCTGTCTGTCCAATCACAAGACAGCATTTGTACGTTTGTGTATTGTGATGAAAGTGTGGCTTTCACCACAAGTGACATTACCAAAGTGACATTTTGGGGATTTTTTTAAGACTTTAGCATAATTAAACAGCAAAAAATAACATTTTCTGTTCTCTACTTAACCCTTGTGCTATCTTAGATGACCCCACCCTTACATTGACGTGTTCTCCCTACCATGACAAAGGTGGATAAAGGTGGAAAGATTTCATGTAATCCATGGAGACCAGTGAAGATCACAAATCATTGAAGAAAAAAGGTTCAGAGCACTGTCTAGTGGGTCTAGATGACCAAACTCCCAATATTAAAGTGCCAAGGATAGCACAAGGGTTAAAAAAAGATTACAGAACGACACAGGAAATGTAAAAACAGAAACCAAAATTTGTTGGAGGCCTAGCTTCATAATGATTGCTGAGTAAAAAAAGAACATCCCATGATTCATGTGTCTGCCTGTCCAACCTCCTGTGGTGCTACAGTGACTTCTCGTGTTTTCATCTTCTGCTCGGCTGAGAGGAGGAGCTCATTTAGGGTCTGTCAGTCAGAAGCCATGCTGGCTTTTACAGGTCTTAGATGACTAGAAGGGGGCCAGAGATGCTGCACACACCCGGAACTAGAGGAGGGCGGGGGGGGGGGGGGGGCTCAGGTCACAGGACGACACACATTACTGATAATTAACCAGATGAGAAGTGTTATATACTCAGAGATGCTGAGAGACAAGGTAGTAAAACAAGGCAGCGCAAGAAAAAAGAAACAGACGCAATCACTGCAATCAGACAAACAAGGCCTTCCTCTGTTTGGGGCCAAAGAAGTGTACTGGAAACATTTACTCTTTCTCCAAAAGCCTAGATGTCAATCTGCCTGAGAGCAGATTCAACTTTTTTTTCTTTCTGTGCGACTTTATTTGCGGGTCAGCGGCCAACTCTCGCAAATTTACATCATCAAAGAGTATGTCAAGAATAAACACCATCGCATCAAACCATCAAACCACCCAGCTCTCACCCATTCTGAGGCACGTACACAATCCAGGAAAATCCACGGCTGGAGATCCAGCAAATCCAGCCTCGCGTGTGCATGCGGCCGTAAACAAACAGCAGAGCAAGTGTTTACAACAAAAAGAGGGAAACAGTGTTGAGGAGTGTTTCGGTGAGTTTTTCCTGTTTATGTGTGATGCTTGAGCAGTTTTTTCTTTTAACTAGTCGAGATGTTTTTTTTAATTAAATGTTGACTACCGCAAAAAAAAACAAAAAACGACTGTTTATTTTCTAGGTTGATAAAAGTGACGGGTGTGTTTGCCTGAAATACTTCCTCTACAAGAGACATCCCAACCAGCAGCAATAATGTGAATTAACACACAAACAGAAACATCAGGAGAACTTCTAGCCCTTCTTTTTCCTTTATTTACTAAAAGAACTGATGCATTGTGGGTGCACATTGAACCCCTTAACATTTTTGGAAGACCTGACAAGCGTTCTCTGTGCTCTTTTCTCTGATTCAGACAAAAGGAAACAACATAGCAGGTCTGGTCTTAGTGATGTGACAACAAGGGCAAAACTAATCAGCTTGTTATGGGAGTGTCCTCAAAAGAGGGAAAAAAAGGAGCTCAGACCCTGTTGGTACAACAGACCTGCAAGCAGCACGAACAGACAACATCTGAGTATGGAGGATGTTGACCCCAGGACCTCTGCAGTATGTCAATAGAGTTATGGCTTCATTTACTCTACATGTGGAGAACATGTCAAAGAACCTTAAAAGACAGCATGAAATCTCCAAACTTCTACCAAAAAGGAATCTCCTAAGTATTTTATTTAATAAAAAATAAGACTTGTGTAAAAATAATTGAAACCTGCATGCAGTTCAGTACCTGCATGTTGATTGTGGTTGTGGATTTCAGGAGAACCTACCCAGCATGCTCCACTGATCATCAATGGTGCTGCTGTGGAAAGGGGGGGCTGCACTAAGTTGGAACCACAACACTGCGTCACTGGCCAAGAAAGCCCAACAACAACTGTACTTCCTCCGTAAACTGACGAGGGCTAGAGCTCCTCCTCTCATCATGCAGACCTTCTACAGGGGGGCCATCGAGAGCATCCTGACCAGCTGCATCACCGTTTGGTACGGAGCCTGCACCGCGTCTTGCCGGAAGACTCTGCAGCACATTGTGAAAACAGCTGAGAAGATCATTGGTGTCCCTCTCAGACATTTATCCCTCTCGCCTCTCTTGCAAAGCCATCAGGTTTGCAGGTGACCCTTCACATCGATCCCAGAGACACTTCAACCTGCTGCCATCAGGGAGGAGACTGCAAAGTCTCCGTGCCAGAACCAGCAGACTCAAGGACAGTTTCCTCCACCAGGCCATAAGGAAACTCAACTCCCTCCCAGCCCTACTGCCTCTGCCCCCACCCCCTGTTGCTATTAACTTAAACTGAAAATGTTTCTACCAGCATCAGAACATCTTCTTAACCAAAGACTGCCATCACCCACTTGTCTACTTACTGTTTCTTAGCACTGTTGTCACTTTAAACTGTAACTTTAAACCATCTCATTGCCACTTTTGCACTGACCTATTTAGATTGTTGTTATAAGTATTATTATTATCATTATTGTTATTTTTATAGGCTGTTTGTAATATGGGTTGAGAGGAAAGACATTATATCTGTATACAGTATGTTTGACAAATAAAGCTGACTTGACTGGAACCTCTAACTTCTACCAACTTTATAAAACGTGTCCTTCAAATAACATAGAGAGCCTCCTACTACTAAACACGCAACTAGTCAGAGATGTTCACCTTTCAGCATATCCCTTCAGGGGTAGCCACAGCGAATCAGGGACACAACCCTGTTCTGGGCTGGGGAGCTGCACAGGGAGACCCAGACATGTGTCGTCTTGTGTTGACATAGTTACACAATAGCGTAAAGAGTCTTGTCCAGGGATCCACACTGGATAAAACTCATTGCACCCCTTGGGAATCTAACCCTGGTACCCCATGTGCCAATCTGCACGTAACCACTTGAACTATGACAAAATACAAATATTCTATTTCTTTTTGTTCTTTTAAAGTCAGAAATGTGTGTTAACCTCTCAACCAGCACAGTGGATTAAACAATCTGTAACTCATGTAAGATCCAGTTGATCTTTTCACAAAAGTGAGTTTTAGTCTTTTCAATTTCTGATGCACTACTGTTTCAATGTTTTTGCTTTGGAATTTTTACAGCCTTTATTAAACCATAACCATAACATTTTTATTTCCTAAATTAAAATAACCCAGAAAAAGTTTTTTTTTTTTTTTTTTTTAAATCTCAGAGTTGGGTAAAAAAGTTATTTTTAACTATTTAGTGTGTAAGTGTGAAACTAAAGGTCTACCTTAAAAATAAATACATGTGCCTAATGATCAGTTAAGCGGCTTCCAGTAAATGGTCACACTTGTATGTTTGTAAAAGGCAGAGACTGTTTGACAAAAGCTTAATGGGCAGAGGAAAAAATACCGTAAACAATTCTGGATTACAGAAGTATCACCAAAATTATGGCAAACAAGTGTAGATCATGTGTCAAATATTCAACACTGGGTTTGAATAGTGGCTGTTCATTGGCTAGTTATCACAAAAGGCTCTTTTTTTTGTTCTTTTCTCTGAGCCGCAGGTTAGATCAGGTTGAGATGGAGAGGTGGCGTAAAGCAAACGAATTAAAAGAATGATAGGAAGCCCAGTACAGTACCTTGTAGAATTCAACTGCTGTGTGACGAAAGACTCTTCGACCAATGCCACGCAGGGGCAGGTCAAAAGACTGCAAGAGAGAGAAGAGGCATCCTACGGCTCATAACTTATAAAGTCTTTTTTTATTTATTGTTTATTTAAAGGGATTGTCTAAGTCGTTTTAGTAGCACCAATCTGGAAAAAAAAGTTGTGAATGTATTTTTGCTTATGAAGATTAAAATAAAATGTATACAAGTGGAATCTAAGTTTATAGGTTTCAAGAGATAACAAAAAAATATTGGAGATCAAAAATGTCATATAGGAGATAAGAGTCAGAGATGAGTGTAAATATTTACGGGAAGAGGAGGGCAACTATGAAAAATCAATAGTAAATTTTATTTAAACCAGTCAAATCTGGAAAGAGACATTGTGATGTGGTAAAATTTCATTATTTTGGATAAATCCTGATCTTGAATGAAGCTACAGTATATAGTTATATGAGAAAACATGTTAACCTGTATATAAATCCTCTAAAATATGTTGCAGTACAAAATGGCCCATAAATGAACTGTAATATTAGTCACAAATGACTCCAGGGACACAATCATGCCAGACAATGAAAAATAATGTTGTTTTCCAAAATGCAATTAACAAAAGCACTTTATTTTTCATAAAATTCTAAAAAAATTGAACTGGAAGTTAAACTCAAATCATAAAACAGCCAAGAAGAGTAATTTTCCCATAAAAAAAATAAAAAATTAAAATCCACTAAATACTGTCTTTCCCAACAACACTTCTGGGTGGCAACACCCATAAAAAATGTAAAAAAACACACCAGACTGTGTGAAAACCTGTCAAAGAAGAATGTCTGAATTGAAATTTCATAGTCATAAACAATTTAAAATAATCATCTTGGCAATTCTGCATAAGTAGGGTTTTTACAACAATGGAAGACATTACTGAGGAAAATTAAGTATTGGTGTTTTAATTTATGATCAAATAAAGTGACTGTTTATTCCCATTTTAAGAAATTCTTATTTTTCATGTCTGTTTGACGTAATACTGCATAAATAAAAAATAAATAAAAAGGCAACATGTTGATTTTCGAGTTGGATACAAATTCAAAAATGATCTGCATCCAACTGCAGATTACAAGTGACAAATGCAGCACAAAGGGTCAGCGCATATCTGAATGCACCACACTCTGACACTCAAACCCATATCAGCACACGTAAAAAAAAAAAAAAACCTTCAATCCAGGAATGACAGTGGCTTTGTTAACACACACAAGGCAGACGGATAAGTCCATTTTTCCTCATGTAGCTACCAGGGGGCAACACAGGTTTTTAAACAAAACCTAACAACGTTGGCACTTGCGTCTGTGCTTTTCCTTTGGGAGGCCATAAAGACTCCTTGTGGTAGTGCTGTCAATACTGTCAAAAAAAACAAGATCAAGGGAAATTGAGGATGTCTGACAGGGTGAAGCGTGTTAGTCAATGTGGCAATCAACATGTTTTCTGAAGAAGAAACAACACCAGGAAGTACAGAAAGGAAAATAAAAACGAGTTATATTGCAGTTAGCTTTGATGAAACTCTGAATGACTAGATCAGTGGAAGGAAGGGAGGGAGGTTTTCAACACACATTTAGAAATCCACACAGTTCAATAAGGAAAAGCCATCTGTACCATAACATGTTCTGCTATGCACTGCTTTGACCTTTGTGTAGAAAAACAATGCTTCTGCACATGAAGTGTCTCTTTACTTCTCAAGACATCCTGACAAAACAGCTTTGTGAAAAACGCAGCTACAAGGGGCTCTTTGGTCTAAGAAGAGCCAATAACTATTAGAGAAATCAAACTACCGTATTTTCCACACTATAGGGCACACCGGATTATGAGGTGCACCTTCAATGGATGGTCTATTTTCACATTATGACAGAGCATGATGGACCTCTCAAAAGTACTTTGACATCAGTAAACACAACCAGAAAACAGTGCTCCGGCTCATAAGGCGTACTGCTGTTTTTGAAACAAATTAAGGCTTTTAAGTGCGCTTTTAAGTGCAGAAAATACGGTAATACAGCCCAGAGAACATAGGTCATTTAAGGGTGATGGAAGACGGGGTTTCGAGGAAGAGCAGAAGGAAATCTCTGTTGGACTTACTGATTCTTGTTTGTTACCACGGGCAGGGGAATGTCCTCACTCATATCATCGAGCTCATCAGTTAAGCTGTTGGCCCGAGAGATGTCTATGGAGGTGCTCTTTTCATGGCTTCCCTTCTCTGTAAAAACAACAAAAATAACTCAAACCAGCATAAGGACGCATTTTACAGGCTTGTGACAACATTTGCACAGTAAAAGTAGCATTATTTAAATTTGAGGTCAACAAAAAGTACTGGCGAACCATCCCTGGTGTACCCCGCCTTCGCCTAACAGTGGTTGAGATAGGCTACAACAACCACTTGACCCCCAACAGGGATATGTGAGTTTAGGAAACGGATGGATGGGCAAACAAAAGTTGCTTCGTTTGGAAAGTTGTAGACATGCAGCTTCTGGGAGAATACATTTTATGAATTATTTTTTAATTTCCCTTATGAGCTGTTACTATAATGCTATTAAAATGTGTGCTGTGTGTCAGTAAAACGTTTAGGTGGAGATACAGAAAACAGACAAGGAAAAAGTAGAAAAAAAAGGAATAAAAATAAAGAGATCTACCTGGAGAAGTGGGGCAGCTCAGAGTAAAAGATGACCAAGAGTGATGGGGGGGGCCTGAGGCAGTAAAGAGAAGAATTCAGCTTAAAAAAGAAATTGAGAAAAAGTTTTTTATGCTAACCTTCATAATATAGGTTAGTATAAATGCTAACAATGTAAAAAAATAAAAAATAAATAAAGCAGGTTAAGAGGACAGACGAACGGACGGACGCTGTACATTATTTTCAACTTTGGCCTTGTCTGACTTTCAAGGCGCTACAAATAAATGAAAAAAAAAAAACCACTGTACCCAAAACTGGTCCTTTCTAGTTATAATATTCAATATGAATTTAAGCAACATTCTGTGACGTCATATTTGCCGTTGAAAAAAAAGCTGTGAACATGTGTCCAAATTGCTTTTACAATCCTGGGCACTTTTGTCCTGCACTACATCCCTATAGGTTTTTTTTTGTAGTAGTTATGGAGTAGGGAGGGATTCGGACATAGCATGGCTGACATCTGTGCAAAAAGAAACTTCCCAAATATGTTTGTTTTTGTTAAGTTTCCCAGCCTGGGGGGCCTCCATTCAGCGGTCGGCGCAGCCGCTTTAAGAAAGTAGCGGATGTAGTTTTTAATGTGAACGAGTAACTTGACTTGGGGGGAATCCAAAAGTATTCCAAAGAAAAACTTCCTTCAGAATTAGCCTATAAATAAAATGGAAAAAAGGGGGGGCCTTGTTCTTTCTCTCTGTAGCTCGGAACCAACTGTACCATGGACCGGTACCAGTGCTGGGCTCTATTAAGACTTGTTTTCGATGAGCAGTATGGTATGGTTTGGTCCAGTTTAGAATGGTCCAGGTAATTCAGGTGAGCGTGCGGGATTTAGACCTAGCTTTGCATCACAGTAGAGCGACTACAGCAAAAGTGAAGCTATCAACAATACAATGGCGGTCATCAAACAGCTTTTTTTTTTCCGCTTGACTTTTGGTATTTCTTCTAAATAAGTCATTTAATGTTGTTTGAGGGAAGATTGCTGGCGACAAAGAGGAATAGGTTGGCACTGGTTTGGCGCCTTCTTTTGTCGCCATGACCTTGTCATGGGTTGTAAAAAATTGTACGGTTTCAGTCTGGCTTAATGGGTCTATTTTATAATGCAAACGCTCAAAATACCAAACCGTACCGTACCACTCAGTGGAAATGAGGTTTTAGAGAATAAGAATATAGAGCATAGAGAAACTAAAAATATTTAACAAATAACAAACTAGTTAGCTGAAAAACTACTTTATAAAGAAAACAAGTTGGGTTGAAGCAGACAGTAGCTTTCTGCAAAAAAACAACAACAGCAAAGAACAACATGTGCAGAGGGGTCTTGACCTGTTGTTAGACTGTCAGCACAGTTTGAAAAGTCTCCCCTCCGAAGCACCGAGCTTTCATTGTGATGAGGGATGGAGAGGCGAGTCTGTGCCCAACGAATGAATGACCATTCCAATGCAAGCCAAACCCATTCAGACCCCCCTAGCATCAAGTCTGTTTGACCAATGTGGCACCGGAAAAAGGGAACGGCTGACAGAGAAGGAGTGAAAGTGGGGAAAAAGTGGACTTGTGAGGATCCAGAGACAAGCAAGAGGTTGTTAGCCAGGACTCCAGCTCATAAAGGGAGAGGTAAACCTATTTACAGGCTACAAAACCAGGACAAGGGTTTACATGGAGCCTGTCTGGCTCCATGTAAACTAGTCTGTCAGTTTTTGTTTGACACACTAATCTGAGGGAGAGGGGCATATAAGACAGAAATTGTGCTCCATCAGTAGATTGTCACAGATAAGGGAGGTGGGAAGAGCTAGATTGATTAATGGAGTGATAAAGTGGACAAGGACTGAAATACACAAGGGACAGTTTATTTCTAACCACTGGACCTTCACAATGGCAGCTCTACACCTCCATTTCCATCTCTATCTTTCGATCGGCTTTTAGTGTTGCTGCCCATGTTCTCTCTGTCCCTAAAGCCCTTTCCCATTCCTAGTCAGGCCAGCCCCGTTCAACACTTCAGGTTTTGGCAGGGCACCCAGTAAAGAGAACAGGCCAACTGAACGCAGGACCAGTGTTTGAGAGTTCCTCTGCTTGGCTCTGGTTTGGTCCGGTTGAGGACAAAGGCTCTGCCAGCCAGTGAATCTAATTACACTACAGTCTGGGGCACATTAATCAGGCAGGCTGGCTAATGATTAACACAGAGATCTTTTAAATCAAAGAAAAAGAAGTACTCACGCATTAGAAGTGGCAACTAATCAGCAAGTTCAGTTAGAACAGTATCCAAACACTGCTAGCTGAAAACCTTTTTTCTCCTCTTCTAGAAATGTTTGAATTTGAAACTTAAAGCAACAAAAACAATTGATTTTCCTGATATTCTTCTCTGACCAACGGACCTTCTCTTTTGATGGGTGGTGACAGAACTGCAGAGAGCTCACCTGATTTCCTGAACATCCTGGCAATCCCTGCCAAAAAAAAAGGACAAATAAAGGTGAAGGTCTGACAGCAGGAGGGTAGTAAAATGGTTCAGGTTAACTGTTAGTTAATTACATGGAAATTTTAATAATAATAATAATAATAATGGATTGGATTTATCTGCGTTTTTCCAGACACTCAAAGCGCTTACATTGTGTCTATTATTCATTCACTCCTCATTCATACTTGGTGATGGTAAGCTACGGTTGTAGCCACAGCTGCCCTGGGGCAGACTGACAGAGGCGTGGCTGCTGGTACGCACCTACAGCCCCTCTGACCATCACCGGGATCATTCACGCACATCCACACACCAGTGGAGCCACACTGGAGGCAAGAAGGGTGAAGTGTCTTGCCCAAGGACACAACGATATTTTGGCTGGTGGGAGCGGGGATCGAACCGCCGACCCTTCGATCATTGGACGACCCGCCCGAAGCTACATTCACAACGCTCATGGCAATGCGCGTTCAAGCAACCACTTCCAAGGAAACTTTGACCAATCAGTGACTCATGTTTGGTAGTCACGTATGAATGGCGCAAGATTCACGAAATTTGCACCACTTCAACATTTTGCATCAGGCCTCTTCCAAATGTTTGCTAGCGACCAGGCGCTAGCAAATGGTTGAAAAGAAAAAGAAGCCCCTACCTGCTTGTCCAGTGTGAACAGTGGGCTAAACACGTGTTCAAGAATGTGCATGTTTTTCACCTCGCATCACACCCGTGATGTAAATGCAGCCTAATGCTTTTTGTTAGCCTTTGCTATGTCTGTTACAAAATAAATGGAAACAATGGAATATGCAAAAGGAGAATTTTCTTCAAAAAAATTGTTTAAAGGTTGTTTTGGATTAAAAAAAAAACAACATCATAAATTTATTGAGCAGCATTTCTGCCTCTCCCAGTCAATCAAAGTAAAAATATCCAGGAACCCTGAACATGTGCCAAGTTTAAACAGGGAGGCTTAGAACAGTAAATAAGGACAAGCCTTGCAGAGGACAGATGACATTGCAGATGTCTGTTTTATGGCTGGATCTGAAACAGACATCACACAGTCCCGCGCTGTTTCAACTCTGCCATTATAATTAGTGACAGCAGCCTGCAGACTTTGGCTCCTTCTGAACGCGTTAATGTGCTTCAAAGTCTTTTATTCATGTGTCTTTGCATATAGAAACGTTTAAATTAAAGCTAGGAAAACTGAAGTACTACCTGTGGTTTGACATCCTTTCATTGCTTTTCCTGCATGTGGACAAGCTGCACCCTCACTTAAACAAATTCAAGATCCACTTGAGCAGAAAACGGAACTTTTCGTTTTTAAGATGATCTGCCTTTATGTCATGTTTATGTTATCCCAGTTCTCTTTATGGCTAAATGCTTTGGCAGGAAAAGCTCGTAAACTGCATTTATTAACCTGTGGTCTGGGGCAGCTCATTTGGCCAGTTTAACCTTAAAAACAGGAATCCAAATTGCCTTGCAGCTTTCAGGGTCCATTAATCAAACATTCTGCATTTGAGCCCGCAGCTAAAAACACTGATTTGTTGTTCTTGCACCTACAAAACCCATGAGAATTGAACTTTTAAAAAAAAATCTTAGATCAGTGCCATTACACCAGTTTGATGCAACCTCAACTAACATTACAAGACCTTCCCACTTGTAACTTTGACAAGCTGGTGTTTTAAAGATTTTCCATGCAAGCCCTATGTGAGTGTCTGTCCAGCAATGGATAGCAGAAAGGCTGTAAAGAGCCCGCAACCATGACCTTTATTCACCATTGCGCCTGTAATGGCTTCCATGTGGCATGCTGGAGACACCTGGCAGCCATCTTGGCGCTAAGGGAATCAGGACAGGGCCTCTGTTGAAGGAGTGCAAATGAGGAAACGTTGCACAACGCCTCCCATGAGGTGTAAGAATCCGCACTACAGTTTGGTTATTCTACTTAGTAGCATCAGCCAATAAATTTAAATGTTTTCAGTGCTGCTAGATAGATTTTTCTCTACTGTGCTGCTGTTCCAGACATTTTTACCTTTTGTTCTGACCCTACAAGGTTTGAACCAGGGGTGGAGCTATGGGGGGCAAAGGGGGCCAGCTGCCCGCCCAGCAACAAAAATTTGCCCTCCAATTGCCTCCCAATTTTTGCTGTTTTAAACACCATATACTAGTAATATTAGTTGCAATTATTGACAAAGATTAAGAAATGATCAATAAATGCTTCTTGTATTGAAAATGTTCTAGCTCCGCCTACTGGTTTGGACCCATCCAAATATTGTCTTTGAGCGAAAAGCTTTCAACACAAATTTGAAACCCCACAAATAATCAAATACTCACAATAAAAGAGTCTATTTCCAAGATCATCACAAAAGCTAACACAGCTGAGTTGCCTTAAACATCCCTTTTTTTGTCAAATGAATTTGTGTTTTGCCTAAATGATAACAGAAATGCAGCTCTAATGGTTCAATAAATTTCAAGATGAAAACAAATATCAAGATAAGAAAAAGAAGTGGGTCAAGTTCAGCATTTTTTAAGAAAAATCATAAATAGCTAGCTCCTTATTAGCCTTATGATGAATAAAATATATATAAAAAGACCTTTATTTAAAAAAAATAGTATATTAAGAGATTCAGCAAAAACACATGAAAATAGGGCTTTAACTGTGGGGTGTAGCTGTTTTTCTATAGCCTTGCGATGAAATAAATCTAACAATTACCTTCAACTGTCCCCGTTGGCTCTTTGAGAAAAAACGACATATCCTTTTTTTCCTCCGAGTCGTCAATGTGATCGTAGGTGATCTGGGGGATCGACACGGCTCTCTCTGAGGCGACGCCCATGGAGGCAAATCCTCTGGACTTTGGCCTCCTCTTGGTCCCCTTTTTCTGTAATAGGCAACAGACAAAACCTTTTTGAAAAAAGAAAGGTTCACTGACCATACACAACAATGGTACGTTCCATTTTTATGGTGTCCCTTAAAATGGCCCCAAGGAAACTGCAAGGCACACCTGCTCTCCCTTTAAGATGTGGCCGCTCCTCTCTACGACCCTCTGCTGCCCCACACAACCCAAAACTCTGTACGGGTCAACCTCCATATGGGTGCATGTGATTAAGACTTTAAAATACACTCTCGTTTTTTTTTAAGTATTTTTGGGGACCAAGCCAGTGGGGCTAGCCAAACACGCACACTGTATGTTTCTTTCAAAACATTTATGGTATTGTCCTGAAGAATTACTGTATGATTAATCCAGGAATAGAAGAATTAACGTACAACTCCTGACAAAGATCTAAACTCCCACTCTTCGTGCATTTTAGGCAAAGCTGTTTGGGTCGGGGTCTAAAAAATTCAAAATAAAAAGATTTGAAAACAAAGAAAACACAACAAAAAGTCCCACGAGAGTTTGTGAGAACTTAAGTGACCTAGTGTTTACCCAACCAACACAAACATAATGGACGTGGCCTTGATAGAAACTCAGTTATTTGAGCTCAGTGGATCAGACTTTGGCATTTGACAAAGTGCCAACATTTAGCTGATATACTCCATTTTTGAAGGATTCAGAGTTTGGTTTGACTGAGTGAAAAAAACACTAGGATGCCAGTTTGTAATGGTAAACACTAGGTGTGTTGTCTTCATTAAAACCTCAGCTGGCACTGATACTTATGCTTGGAGGAGCCTGAGGATGGACACACTCCATTGTACAAAATTACAACCAAAGCTATAGAATAAAGGCTTTTTTGGAGAAAAAAAAACAGTAAGAGGCAGAGGGAGCAAAGGCAGAGGAGAAAGTCACAGTCTGGAACAGAAAAGAGCGGAAGCAGCCGTCATTCTCCAAAAAACGTGTGGGCTCAATGCAACACAAAGATTTTTTTGTTGTTGTACGACTAGACAAAGCTTTCCTCCCATGAGAAAGGCGGTTGTGACATCATCTCAACTGACTGCGTCTTTGTCCCGCAGACACAAAGGCCCCGAGTCATCCTGGTGGAGTCAGGCCTTTCGGAAAGGAGGCTGTTGTGTGCGGTTATTTGTGTTTTGTGAGCATTTTGTCTTTCTGCTTGTGTGCTTGTGGGAACTTAACCCGCCCTTTTTTTTTATTCTTTATGGCTTTTGCACAATATAGCTAATATTGTTGCAAAAGGTTAACTGAGACGGCGTGGGCAGCATGTATGCAAATGAGGAGGGAAGTTACAGTGTGGATGTTCATTCATTGTCTTTTTTGGACATTTTTGGGACATTCCCAAATTTAAAGTAACTTTTCAGAGACATTTACCGCCATGTTCAGCTTCTTGATGCTCGGACTGCCGTTGTCCGCCGCCGCTGCGGCGATACCTTCAGGGGTCAGGACGTACATTTTCCACGTGGCAGCGCATCCGTTTGGTTTCTCTGCCGCGTAACACCTCCAAAGGGTCTTTAACAAATACAGGATGGAACACGCAAAGGCAAAGACAATATATGCATTAGAATCAGTCAAAAGCGTGTGCTTATTTTTGTGTTTTACAATACACAAGTTTTGTGAAAATCTCAACTTCCAAGTCAGTTAAAAGATCTGCACAATTTTAAACCTTTGTATTAAATTAACATTTTTCTGTAAACATTTAGCATCCCTTATTTTGAAAACTTGACACTCAAAAAAAGTGAAACCCTGGTGAGATTCTGCCATCTAAAAACTAACTATACCTCACTGTAGAAATCCAAAGCCTGGAGCTCTAGTTGTTGCCATGCAGATTTTTGAGGCAGCAATGCAAGCCACACCATAAGAAATAAGATGCATGATTGTTGTAGTTCAGGGGTCTGCTACCTGTAATGCTACAGGAGCCATTTGGGTCAGTTTCTTCCAAACTAAAACACGAGAGCCACAAAGTCCCACTTCAGTTTGATGTTTTTGTGGTCATTTAGCCATTTATTTCTAAAACTTAGCCGTTGAAATATAGTTATACAGAGATAAAGTGATATGTTTTTTTCTAATCATAGCAATTTGAACTTCTTTGACTTTTGTCTTAAAAGTGTGTTAATTAGGGTGTTAAATAAGATCTTCCTGCTGCAGCAGATTTATTTTAATTAAAAATGCAAGAAAACCAAGACAAACATGACATTTTCTATCGTCATTGTTGTTCTCCTATTAATGTCTAGTAGAAACATGACATTTTTGTAGAATCCAATTGAAAACAAAATCTATACATTTACTTCTAAATGCATTTTTATACTTTGAAAACTTTGCCTCTGTAAAGCAACGACACACTGTTGTGAAGCACCACTCTGACAGTACATTTAAACCTTTAGCTAGCATTTTGGGTAATTCTCTGTCAAGTCATAAATCTAAACATTAATGACCAGAAAGAGCCACAAGTGCCTCAGGCTGCAGACCTCCTGTCTAGTTGAAAAACTAACTGCTGTATGAACACATGCATTGTTGGTGCACATATTTTCTCTGTTTTATGTGAGCTTTATTTAACAATTCCATTGACATTGATGTTTCAAACCTCTGCAACATCCTTCAATTGGGTCAATATGAGCTCAGTTTTTCCCCACAAAGTACAATTTTGGTCCTTATTCAATAATCCATACATTTATCACAGAAAAGTGTCACTGAAATGATGACAGATAAATCCTAATGTTACATGAATATAGACAGATGTTTTTGAAACAGACAGAAGTAATTTTAGCCAAAGAAGACAGTCATTTTGTTTCATTGTAGAGGCTGAAATGGAACATATCTTTATGATGAATTGCAAATTCTACCTGGATGAGGCAAGCTGCTGCAGGGATCTGTCTGTTGAAGTGTTTCTGCCTCTGCTTCTGCTGAACTTTTAAGGCAAAACCTGAGCCCAGGATGCCCTAAACACAGAAGATCCCCGCGTTAGCACTTATGCTGTAAAGAAATCCTAATTCAAATGAGTTGTAAATGTGGAATGGTCCAATATTGTAACAAATATGGATTATTTGTAAAACAGAAAGCCAAACTAGTTGTAATGGCAGAATGTGTCATGGCATAACGTCACAACAAAAGTCTATTTACAGCAGGTAAAGCAAAGAAGGAGATAGCGAAGACACTGAAGCAGGAAGCGATAGCCTTCCCGATCCACGTTTGGGGAATCTTGTCTCCGTATCCGATCGTGGTGACAGTCACCTGCAGAAGAAACAACTGTTTGACTATCTTTTCCAATAAAATGAGATTTTCCTGAAGACAAACATTAAAAAGTATAATATTATATATATATATATACCATACTCTCTCTATATATATATATATATATATACATATACAATAATAGTAATTGTTTTTCAAACAAGAAAAAATAACAACCCAAAAACTAATCTTGGCTAAAAAAATATGCAGGAAAAAACGTATCCCACTAAATTTTGAACACGTTTTTTTAATGGGGTGTTACTCTGATCATCTACTGATCTATATTTAAGGCGTTCCCAGTGGTCTTTTAATTCTGATTATGCCATTTTTATCCAAAGTTTAAAAAAAAGGACACAGTTTCTGCAGAGTGGCAGGAGTTCATTAAGAATTTCAATTAGAGTTATAGACGGGATCGTTGGTGTTTCTATCATCAAGTCATTTACATTCTCTCCTGCTGGCTTATAGCCCCTTACAACCCCAAGCTAAAATGGCGAGCAATAGTGGGGCTATCCACTTTTGATCCATGTCTGCTCAGATGAGGAAAAAAAAAGACGCACATGGATCTATTCATCAGAATGGAGCGGAGCAGGGAGCTTGTGGTCCGCCCATGCAAGTTATAAATAGGAGTTTTTTCCAACGGCATTTGTTTCATCTGCTCCTGATTCGCAACAATTTGAATAAAGAAACACTCAGAAATGCATTTTTGTGCTTAATTTTCTTTATATATGTCCTCCATCATCACATACATGCCACAAGAACATGTTGAAAACACAATTTTCATCTTACAAGGTCTTTAAGATTTAAAAAAAAAACATTCTTAAATCTGTTCCACAACTGTCAGTGAGGACTGGGACATTTCTTACTTCTCAAAGGGGCATAACATTCCCTACCACTAATCCTCAATGAGTAAAGGAATTTTCAGGGCTGAGGAGGGAAAACAAATACCTCTTGCATTTGCATGTACACCCACTCTGAAAGCTGAGCCGCATTCATGACACATTCAGAGCACACTTGGCTTTCTGTGGGTGTCTATGGGGCTGTGCTGGGGGGGGTCAGAAAGAGCCACCGCTGTGCGCTGACACAAAGCGGCTGATGTAAGGTGAGACACTTAAAAGAACTCTGCGGGTAAAAGAAGGAGCAAAAAAGAAGGTGGGTATTTGCTGGGGGTGTTTGGCGTTGCGGAGGATTTAATCCCCTTAAATCCCAAACCTGACCAATAACCTAAGAGTGGAATTGTGGATTTATATTAATAAAATCTATAATATGAGATGAAACGTTAAAAAAATAACTTCTTTTTGTATTTTTTATAGTGCATCTATTAAAAAAATCCATCCAAAAAATCCATCCAATGGCACAAGGTAGCTTTTTGAAACAGTTTTGAAAAAAGCAAATGTGCAGATGGGGCTGGGAGGAAATAAATGAGAGGAGGGGATATGAATCATGGCATTGGCCTGTCCTCCAGCTGTGCTGTGCACCTGCACATCCGAGCGAGGCAGCCATGCCAAGACTGGAAAAACACTCTGATGGAGCTTAGCACGCTCCAATCAGCACAGTCAGATCTCAAGAATGGCACACAAACCCTCATAATCCATTAAAAAAAACACACTCTTGAGGTGAAAAACAAAACAAAGTGGGATTTTTTCTCTCTGTGTTGCTGAAAGAATAAAAAAACAGAAATAACAGCTTGTGTGGAACAGGGAGGGGCGAGGTGACCCTTCTAACCCGGGTTACATAAAGGTAGTAATCCCACAATTACAGTTTTAATTAAGGGAACTGACACTTTATATTGGTGCTCTAAAAGTTCTTTGAGCCAAAGATCCCAGAGGTGAATGGTTTATTACCGTCTCTTTGTGAAGAGCTGATCCCTTGCACAAGACTGCCATAGGTTCCTCATTATTCAGCGCTTTCAATTCAAATGTTTAATTAACTGCTCTGGAAATCTGAGCCCCGCACGGAGAGGAAAAACAAGTCTGAGCGCAGAAAAAAAAAATAAAAAACACAGAGACCCACTCCCATGTGCGCTATCATCAAGCATTGTATGTGAAAAAGGAAATAACACAGTGATCACAAAAGTAAGTGTAACCAGGGTGGCCAGCCATTTTGTCTCCCCAGTTGAGAGATTCACACAGAGAATTTGTGATTATTTACTAGCTTTACTCCAATGAAAATAGTGTTTTGTGTTTTCACATGTTGTTGTGGATTTTTTCTAACGATAAAGCACATCCATAAAGAAAATTGAGCTCAAAATTGCAATTCTGAGCATTTCTACTCAAATCGCTCTGAATCAGGATACAAAAATGCAATGGCAGGCCACAAGCTCACTGCGGCGCTCCATTCCGATCCATCCACATGCAGACAAATAGATCCACGTCTGTCTTTGTTTCCCTCGTCTGAGCTGGAATCTGGCTCAAAACTGTACGGCTAGATAGTTCCAGTATTGCTCGCCATTTTTGTTGCACCGCTAATGTTAGGTTGGGATGATGGATGACAGGAAGTGGGCAGCCTTGCTCTGTTCCAACAGTCCCGCCCACAACTCAGAAGTGAATTTCCGATGAACCACTGTCAACCTGCAGAAACTTTGGTTGTGTCCGAATTCCCACCCTAACCCCTAACTACTAAAAAACTATATAGTGCAGCACTATGTAGAGCCTTGGATTTGAATTCAGCAATTCGGACACCTGCTCACTACTTTTCTTTTAATGGCGGATATGATGTCATAGACTTTACAAAGCTAACATAGAGTTAATATGAGCGTTTTGCGACGATTATTTATGAGTCCACTGTCTTCTGAAGATAAAAACATTGATGATTTATTTCAAAAATACATTTAAATACATTTTTTGGCAAAAATTATTCTGATGCTATGCATTGTGGTCTATATTCGCCGATCTAGCATTGATGCACACTAGTTTTTCGCAGAGACTTCTGGGAAATTTCTAGGGCACTTGATTTAGGAATTGTAGATTCAGACAGCACTACAAAAGGGCGAACGCACTATATAGTGCACTAGTTAGGGGTTAGGGTGGGAATTCGGACATAACCTATGTCCTAGATTTTAGCTAAAAGCAGCATAATCATAATCTAAAGACCACTGGAACGCTTTGAAAACAGATCAAAAGATGATTGAAGTGGGACTTAAATTGTGCATTTGGTAACAATTTATACAATTAGAAAATAACAGTGATATTTTTTGGAAACTAAGGTTAAAAACAGCTATGAGGGGAACACTTGCTAAGGTCTTACCACACCCCACCACAGGGCATCAGCGTAGCTGGAAAAGCCTGTCTTGCCCTCCTCATCGACAGCATCCTTCTCAGCCAGGTAGACAAAGTAAGATGAGAAGATCAGGCCCAGAAAGCCAATGTACAGAGTGGTGATGAGCTCCTAAAACATAAATGCACATAAATGAGGTTCTGTGCTCATCTAATGCTCATCTAACTGATATAGTCACCTCTTATGTCTTAGAATAAATGTTCCAACAATCTGATTGTCTGCTTCTCTCATTTCTGCAGATTCTAACTTAACTACTGTCACGATAGATGTTCCAGTGTTTGCCTGACTATTTCAGGTCCTGTCAGACCCCAATTGGTAATGGCTCCCTTTGCTTGTTCAGTACAGGAATATAACAAAACATAATTCACTAAAAGATGTTGTTTTCTTTATCACACGCAAAAGATTAACTAGCCATCTTAAAAATCCGATTTTTCTTTATAGAATTCTTCTTAGAATGCTGATACCACATAGTCTTCTAAGCAGATCATTTCTAACCATTTTTGGAAATGGATAAATGGATAAATCTACTTCTTGCAGATTTTATTTTATTAATAAAGGATTTTAAGAAATTGCACCCAGATCAGTCTCAATTTGTGACCTTCGGCACTTCTCAACACCAAGTTCAGCTTCTTTTGTTCAACAGAGACATTAATATCAGGGTTGAAGCAGCAGACGGACACAGTGTGTTGGAGGGATTAGGAGGAGAACATTATTTGGCTTCATTGAGAATTATTCTGAGGGAAAAAACTAAAAAATAGGAAAAAAAAGGGGGAATGGTTTCTTTAAATCTTTTCCTCATAAAGACAAGTTTGTTGTGCATTTTTAGTCATGTGTGCACATGGGATTTGTCATGACTAAACACTGTGAGGATGAAAGCAAAAGTTTGGTCTGAATGTTTTCACCCCACCTGTCGATGAATGAAGACAACAGACCCCAGAAGCCTCCACGTCCCGCCCTGTCGATCCACATGCAGCATGCGCAGGATCTGCAGGAAACGGATGCCCCTGCAGGAAACGAAAAACCCCACCATGTCTGTTATTATCCTCTGATCTGAGGGGAAAAAAACGACATCCAAAGCTCATGTAAACCCTTACTCCACCTTATGGCTGATGTGGCAAACACTTGGCCATTTGAGCCGACACCAAGGACAATGATGGAAGCGATGACCACTATTAAATCTGTTGGGGGTGGGGGCACAAAATGTAAGAAAAAAAACAAACAGAAATTAATTATGTGTTCATTTACGAGAAAACTTGACAGTAAAACATCTGCTTGAATGAATCACAGCAAAGGAAAATGCCAGGTGCACCTATTATTGATATGGGCTTCCTGATAAAGCGGAGGCGTCCTTTGATGCCTGCATATTTGCTGCGACAGCCCGCCGACCACAGCCGGACCACATACTCCGTGCCAAAGAACAACACCAGCACAATCTCCTGTGGAGCACAATGCAAACACAAAGTAAAGCGTTACGTTAATCCGCCGGTACACAGATGAAACAGCCAAACACATACAGGAACAGAGGATGGGGAAGCAGATAACATATCATTTCTGCAAGCGCAGATAAGGCGGAGGCGTGCGTTAAGACTAATTTAAGGCCATTATAATCAATCACTAAGGGGTACGACCCGATATGAGAGGGTAATGACAGGTGTATGAGGAAGAAAAGGAGAGACGCCTAGCTCCACTAAGACCACCCAGCCACTTACGGGGAGAGATGGAGGCTGATAACAGAAGTGATGACAGCTCATACTGAGACAGGGTCGGTAGCTTAGTGACTGAAGTGCTTTCTAGGAGCCAAGATGGTCAATCAATGAGTTTTGAGCTCTTGTAAATCTAACAGTAATTCCTCGGCACATGAGCAGCAAACAGGACCTTGTCTCCAAGTTCTGCCTCCTTCCCCACTCTTCTCTTCCCCAGCCTCTACAAATAAATTAATTCTTTCTCATGGAAATCATTGGAGCGCCAACTGCGCACCCATAATATTTAGTCACCATATACTGCCTGTTAGGACCCACAGCCATGTGGGTGGCCTTCTTATTGATTTCAGTTGCCTGAGCTGCCTGCTCCCTGTCTGCCCCCAGTATGAAACTTAATACCTTGATCCCTGCTGCAAAAACGCTGAACTACAAGTCCCCAAAACAATGGCCTGTCAATCACGCCTGGCACCCTTCTTCCTCTCATAAAGTTAAGCAAATTAAGCAAAATACTTGAAGCTGACATGTTGATCTTGAATATTAGACTAATGTGAAATTAACATCTCTTTTTAGAGTTTTAAATGTAATGCTTTTATGCATTTGATTTTGTGTCTATACTGTAAAAAAATAGCGTAAAGAATTTAACACAGAGAGAAAATGCTCAGCAAATTTGCATTTTTAAGTCTCACTCCAATCATATTTGATCTATTTTCAAAGTGTCACCGGTAGTCTTTTAATTATGATAATGCAATTTTTAGGCAAAGTAAAAGAAACTTTGTTTTTTAGAGTATAGTTTCTGCAGGGCGGCAGTAGATTATTACAAATTCACCTCTGAGTTGTGGGGGGGAACGTTGGTGCACAGTGAGTCTGACTCAATTTCCCATCATCCCGTAGTTTACATTCTCTCCCACTAGCTTACAGACCTTCACACCACCAACCTAACAGTACGGGTGCAACGAAGACCTACGAGGATTTAGGCGTCTGCCAGTGGATGCATCAGAATGGAGAGAAGCAGAGAGCTTGTGGCTTGCCGTAGTTGATTCTATATGTCATACCTGCAAGCTTTTTCAGTCGTCATTTCTTTCATATGCTCCTGATTCACAACAATTTGAATAAAAAATACTCAGAAATTTAATTTTAAGCTTTCTTTTTTCATTTTCTTCATATATGTCATAAGAGAAATGCCACAAAAAACATTAAAAAACCCAAAACACTATTTTTATTGAAGTGGGTCTTTAAACAGAAGCTAAGACTAAAATTACAGGAAATGTTTTTGTAAATTTAAATTGGCTGTATGTCTCTCTTCCATGCATTTAACATTTTTATATTTTGGTTGGGAGGTGCTTTCAGTTTCCTCTTGAAATTATGTGAAGTGAATTTGAGGTTTATTACCTTTAGAATAAACCCAGAAATTACAGCCATGATGCTTAAGCTAATGCAGATTCAGAAAGAAAAGATGGAAGCAGACAAATAGGTTGTGTCGAAATCCCTCCCTACTCTTTAACTTCTAAAATATATATAGAGAGAGAGAGAGAGCGAGAGTATAGTGCCTTGGATTTTAAAAGCAATCCAGACACCATAGTTTTTTTTAATGACAAATATGGTTTCCTGAAATAAAAATCCTAATAAAAATATGAACGTTTTATTAAAACCTTTTATGAATCCACTGTGATGTTTATAAAAATAAATGTAAATAATTTTTTTCCCATAAAAAGTTGTTTAAATGCAGCGCACTGTGGTCTGTGTTCATCAGTCTAGTGATCATCGATGCACAGGTTTTTTGCAAAAGACTTCTGGGAAATTTCTGGGATGCTGGATTTTCAAAATTGTAAGGTCGGACACCCCCATAATAGAGCGAACGCACTATATAGTTTGAAGAAATTTGGACACAAGCACAGATAAAGCACTGATAAATGACTTATTTTTAACTGAGATTAACACAGGTGTAGGTAAAAGTTCTTTGCACAGTATATAAGTCTTCAAAAACACATGAACTGACATAAGGAAAGTTAAATACTTTAAAACACTAAGAACAAAAGTATCAGAAACAGTTTTCGATGACTTTCTGTGTCATATTTGTAATGCAGATACCACAAAAGATAAAGCCATATAAGTATTGCAGTCGGACATTCTGCTAATTACAAATTAACCCTCAAAACAAAAGCAAAAAATAGTTTTGTAGGCAAATACATATCTTGTCAAACTATGATACAATATTGACAGCAGCTATCCTGAGAAAATGAAAAGAAAAAAATGCACTTGAAGAAAATTATTGAAGACGTCAATCTAGGGTTGGGTGATTAATCGATTTAATAGAATCATTTGATTTGTTTTCTTTTAGAAGATTTATTTTTGGGAAAATCGACATTTTAGTTTCCCAGCTCTCTGCTCTCTCCGTTTTTTTGGAGTAAAGTCAATCCGCCGGTCTCTTGCAAAGCGCAGATGTAAAAACAGCAGCAAGCAAAGTGAGGCGGAGAAAAAAAACACTAACACACACGTTGCAAGAAGTGCCCCCCACCCGCCATAAGTTCTTCTAGTTGCTTCCGTGTAGCTTTAGTTTCAGCTGCTGAAGCAGCGGAACGTGATGATTTTGAACAGGATCCAGAAGGAACTGGAATATAAATCTGTTGGACTGAGATAGCACCATCGATGCTATGATGCCATCATGCCATCATATGTCAGTACTGAACTTTTTCCTTGGCCGCACAGACCTAGAGGAAGGGTTAAGGTTAGGATTACTGGTTACGGTTAAACCACCAAATGGTTCCTGTTTGCAGCTCACCGCTGCTCATGGATCAAATGCGGGGAACATATTTCACACACCTAGATGTGTGACAGATAATGCGATTCTAAACTTTAAGTTTAATTTTAAATATGTGTGGCCAACAACAAAATGCAATTGGAATGAAACAAATCAGAGATTTTATTTTTTGACCACATCACCCAGCTCTATGTCAATCCAACCTCAAATTTAGCAGTGAAAATTCCAAAGAATCCCAGTCTATTCCATTCAGTAACTCTGACAGCTGGGGAAACTTTAAAAGTCAAAGGCGCATATGATTATGGAGGAGAGGTTTGAAGAGATTATTCATAATATTTCCATAAAAGAGGTCACCCAGATGTTAAGGAGGCTGCTGATTCATTCACTGCAAACAGCTGCCTTACTGGGAAGCTATAATCCCATCAAGCAAGACAAAGACAAGATGAAACACATTTATGTGGTGTCAGACGTAAACTGCAACTGGACTAGATTGATCTTGTTGTAGATGAGGTGATTTTTTTACAAGTATTCACAATGTCAAACTCATAACACCAACAGCTTTATGTTTTATATAAATGTTCTGCAGTTTATACATAATTTTCCTAATGAATTGATTTGATGACATTTTTCTTAAAGACATTTACTCTCAAAAATTAGCAACTTAGTTTCCTTTTTTACCTTGACGAAAATACTATTGGTGTTAAGTGTAGGCTGTGCAAAGAGGCGCCTGAAACAATCCAGCACATAACTGCAGGGTGTAAGATGCTGGCAGGTAAAGCATACATGGAGCGCCACAATCAAGTGGCTGGAATAATATACAGGAACATGTGTGCAGAATATGGACTGGAAACCCCAAGGTCAAAATGGGAAACACCTCCAAAGGTGGTAGAGAATGAGAGGGATAGGATCCTGTGGGACTTCCAGATCCAGACTGATAGGATGGTAATGGCGAACCAACCAGACATTGTAGTGTAGGAATACCAGGGACTCAGAGAAGAACTGGAGAAAGCCTGGAAAGTGAAGGTGACAGTGGTGCCTGTGGTAATTGGAGCACTCGGGGCAGTAACCCCCAAGCTGGAGGAGTGGCTACAACAGATACCTGGAAAGACCTCAGACCTCTCAGTCCAGAAAAGTGCAGTGCTAGGAACAGCTATGATACTGCAGGACCCTCAAGCTCCCAGGCCTCTGGTAGAGGACCCAAGCTTGGAGGAGAAACCCCCCGTGGAGGGTGAGAGGGCCTGAAGAAACTGTTGTTGGTGTTCATTTTGTGTGGTAAATACCACTTCAAGGTAAAAAAGAAGAGGAAACTAAAATGATTTACTGTCATCATATTTATTCTTCCATGTATTTGAAAATAAGAAAAATAAGAATTTCTATTTAGGTAATTGCTCCAACAACACTCACATTGTTCCTTCTTTTAGAATACTTTAAATACACTTTATAAAATGTTATGTACAAATGGACAATAATACTTATGTTTAGAGTCTGCAAAAAAATAACTAAATAGTGACATCTTCCTGCTGGGGTGTGTTAGAGCATCTAATGTAAATAAAAAAGAATGAATCTGGAATATAAGCCCCTATTTGGGTTAAGATCCAATCTGATGAAAATTATGTTGTTTTTTTGTTTGTTCTTGTAGTATTTTTGTGATGATGGAAGACACAAAGAAAATTAAACTGAAGATTGCATTTCATCTTTGTTTTCCTTGCGTGAGCTGGCTACTGGCTAAAAACTGTACGGCTCGACAGCTCCAATATTACTGCCATTTATGTTGAACAGATGTTAGGTTGTGGTTGTGAGAGGCTGTAAGCTAGAAGGAGAGATCGTAAACCAATGGGAAGTGGGGGAAGGCTTACTCTCCGCCAACCGTTCCTGTCATGGTTTGGGTTTCTTTGTATTGGTTTTTCCTTTCTACCTTGTTCTGTCATGTTTGAGTTCTGTTTCCTGTTTTATTTTGAAAGGTTTCCTGTTTGGTCATGCTTTTGAGTTTTACTTCCTTAGTCCCAATCTCTCCTGATCTTGTTCACCTGTCAGTGCTGTTTGTAAGTCTTCCTCTTGGGGCTGGTCCATTAACGTCTCTTCCATGGCCGTCTTCCCACAGTAAGCCCGCAGTTAGTTTTGGTTTTGTTACCCTACTCTGCACCGCCTTTGGTTAAGAATAAAGCCCTTGCCCTGGAACCGTGTGCCTTCCGTCTCTGCATTTTGGGTCCTTCACGCTCACCAGCCCCTCCACACCTGACAGTTCCCCCCCACAATTCAAAGGCAAATTTCTAATGAACTCCTGCCACTCTGCAGGTTTTTTGCTATAAACGGTATAATCATAAAAAAAAAACAAAGAACGGATGATGGGAGTGGGACTTTAAGCAAAAAAACAAAACAAGAGGAAAGTGTAGTTTATTTGTTGACTGACTTACTTAAAAGAAATTATGAAATACAGAGTCACACATCATAAATCATATCACAAATGGGTATATTCAAAAGAGGTGCACACGGAAGTAGCAAAGCATTCGCAAAATGTTGGTGTGCACATTTGTAGGAGTGTGTTTGCTTGCATGCCGCCGTGCCTCCTGTCCAGCACAGCTTGCTTTGCTTTGGCAGCTGCCCTGAAGGCCAAATATCCTCAAGGACTCATGTCCGTTCGGCCTATCGGAACAGGCAGCTCACAGTTTACTAATGTTCTCTGACCTTGCACTTTCTTTCTAAGTATAGTTACCAGTAGGAGTGATGCCACCATCCGGACGGCGCTGTGCACAGAGCTTCACCTCCTCAAACAAACCGGCACTCGTGTGTTTGCGTTGCAGCAATAAAAATGAAAAATACGATGATATGTTTCTATGTTTGTGTTTGTTTTTTTCTTTACTTACTAAGCCATGCACAAAGGTGGAGTCAGCAGATGACGGTAACATTGCTGAGCTCCAACTGAAACTAATCAGATAACTCTTATAGGAGGTCTTCAAAGATCACTGGCCAGCAGTGTACAGAACACTGTGTCCACTCTGTCCTCTGGCTGTCACAGCGCTCAGCAGGCGGTACATGTGGGTGTGTTTGTGACCGCGTCTGTGCGGCCACAGCGCACATGCATATGTACACTGTGTGCAAGAATGCTGGAGTGTGTGTTTATATTCCCGGTGTTGGCAAGAGACAGATGATGCAAGACCTTTATTGTGTTGCCAAATGGCAGCCATAATTTTCTATCTGTTGCAAGCCTTCGATTTATTGCATCACTTAGGAGCTCCAACAGCTTTTGTAAGGCAGAAAAAGTCTATTAAACAGCAAGTATCGGCAAAAAGTCTCAGTGTGGCGCCAAATACGTCCCATTGAGGTGTATAAATAGGAAAGGTCAGGAGAACTGGCACAGCTAGATGTGTGCATGTGCTGAGGTGCTAGTAGTTAGTAGTAGTTTTTTTTTTGCTTTTGTTTTTTTTTTTTAAAGGTGTGCACTTTGGACTAAGTTTTAAAATGGCTTATATCTCCATCATGTGGACAGAAGAGACCATTGCAGTGAACATCTACATATTTCTCCTACTCAGAGCCACTTAAACTTCATGCCATCTTAATATTCTGTTTACTCCTCTTTGTGTTAAGGCTAAAAAATTACCCACTGTACCACAGCCCCAAAATAAAGCAGCTTCACTGAACTTCAACTCAAATATGTGATGTGCAAAAATTCTGTCTCAATTTCATTTTTTTGTAACATACTTTTTGATGCACAACATAAAAAGACAATCACCCGTGAACACTATCACACTTTTTTAAACACGCCAACTGTATACAGTAAAGGTTTATATTTGGCATTATATAAATGTAATATAAATTATTACATTTAATATAAATTATATTAATTCATTATACTGGAATGAAAAAACTGCCAACAAGCTCAAATTATTAGTCAACAGTTTATTCTATTATATTTCTTTAGGAAGTGTGTGCGTGTAGGTATGTGCAGTTGTGTAGGTGTTTGAAGGAATGTGTGTAGTTGTGAGTGTGTAATAGAGAAAATTTGTGTGTGGCCTTTTGAAACTTTTTTCTTGTGATTTTTTTTTGTTTTCTGATCTACGGGTCAAAAATGACCCATGAGACAATCCTAGTATCCTCGAGGTGTACAGCCCACACGCAAACACAAACAAACAGAAAGTAGCAGGAAAAGACATAAACATTCAAATTTGAAAAGGATAGATTAAGGTTTTTGCTCTACAACCAACTTGGTAATGGGTCACTTTTTACCCGCGACATTAAAAAAAAAAAAAGAACCACAAAATTAACAAAACCAGTTGTGACTTTGAACACACCTTGAAGCCCATTGAGGTGACTCTTGTTGTAATATTGGTTATATCAATGAAATGGATCTGAATTGAAATTGACTTGGACTCCAATCTCTCCTCCCTTTTTGAATTATGAATTAGGCTTCTAGAAGTCTGATTAGAGCTCAGTAATAATTGCTTCCAGATGAGCTAAAATTGATTTTTATTTTGTGCCTTGCTTTGGCGTTCTGCTTTTAAAGTCCTTTCACAACCTCTTCTAAGTATGTCATAGCTTTACTTTTAATATTTAGATTTTTAAAAATCCACTAAATCAGACATTGAAAATACAGCATCACAGATAAAGTCATTGGTGACTTGTTATTGATGTTTTGTCTCAGCCTTTGCTTTTGCTTCTTGTGAGCCTTAGATGTTATGCTATTAGGAAAGCCTGTGTGAATAAAACGTTTTAAGATTATAACCAAATAGTTCCAGGATGAAAAGTGAAAAACAAAACAAAAAAGTTTTTATGAGCCCTTAGAAGCACAATGATAAATCCTAATAAGACTTTTTTCCTTTGCCGTTTTAACCAAAATATCTCTCCAACCTGACACAGAAGCAATATATGTTCCTTTTTAATTATTCTATTATATTTCTAATACATTCAAGTCCCATTCTGTTCATCTTTTGATCTGTGGAAAAGCATTCCCAGTGGCCTTTTAATTTTGATTATTCAATTTTTAGACAGAATAAAAAACCTGTCATTTTCCAGGACATAGTGTCTGCCGAACGAATATTGTTCATCAGGAACCCGCCTCTTATGATCTAATCTCATGATGGGGGACATATATAAAACAATTCAGGGTTTCTGAGTATTTCTTTATTTAAAGTGTTGAAAATCAGAAGCAGACGAAAAAATCCTGTTTGAAAAAGCTTGTAGTTAATACATACAAAATACAATCAGCAAGCCAAAAGCTCTGTGCTCCGCTCCATGTCAACGCATTAACTTGCAGAAAAAAAGATTCATCTGAGCTGGCATCTGGCTCAAAACTGTATAGCTGGTTGGCTCCAATATTACTCGCCATTTTTGTTGAACCACTAATGTTAGGTTGGGGGTGTAAGAGACTGTAAGCTAGTGGGAGACTATTAAAACAGAGGGATGATGGGTAAGGGGGCGGGTTTACTCTGCGCCGATAGTCCCGTCCACAACTCAGAATCTATGATATCGCTCCTAGATGTCCTAGAAAATGACAGGTTTTTAGATTTTGGTTAAAAACAGCATACTATTAATTAAAAGACTCTTGGGAAAACTTCAAATAGATCAAAAGATGATAAGAGTGGGACTTTTAGGTCAGCAGCCACCAGGAATATTTGTGACAATACTCACCATCCAAAAGAGAGTTCCTGTAGCAAAGTCTGCATATTGCTCTATGGTGGACAGGACACTGAAGATTAGACAGACCAGGACCATGATGAAGCTGCAGACACAGAAACAGGCATCATTTAGCACATTCTCACTACTCTTTAGACAAAACAAAAAGACTTAAAGACTCTAAAACAAATTAAAAAAAGTGCACAAAATGAAAAGTTGTCCTATCGAACTGAGCAAACACATGAAAGCTTAAAGCCTTTTTGTGTTGGACAGGTTTTATTACAATAAGGGTTTATGTAACTGCGGACAGCCAGGGTGTATATTTGGATAAACTCCTTTTTGTTTTATTTGTTCTTTGTTTTTTATTTATTTATTACACTTTATGTTGAAAATATCTATTTTATTTTTTTTACAGTGGGAAAAGGGGGGTCTAAAGGTAGGGATGTCTAGTTTATCTTAGTCAGTTTGTTAGTTCAATTTAGTATTTTCCGATTGAATTCCATGTATTCATGATCCCTTTGATTTTATGTTTAACTTTTTCAATTACCGTTACGAAGCCCATCGAGACGACTGTTGTTGTGAATTTGGGCTATAAAAATAAAATTGTATTGAATTAAAAGAGAGGGGGAAAGTGTGTGTGTGGGGGGGGGGGAGAAGAAAAAAAGAGAGTAGGGGAGAAAGTGAGGGGATATAAGTGCCAAGTTGCTCATTTGAGTAAGTTATGATTTTAAGCTTCGTAACCTTTATACTAGATCTGCTGGAAAGACAAATTTTACATCCAAGAGTGAAAATCTGACATTAAGATAAGCAGAAGATATCTGTCCATCAATACACTGTGGGTTAGGAGGAGGGATAAAGCAGACAGGGAGCAGTGTGACAGTGTGCACGTGGGGGTGGAGATGCATGCTCACTGCCAATGTGTACCACGTGTTCAATAGCGGAACCAGATCCTTCCCAGCCAGACCAGGAGAGAGGGGAGACCCCCGGACCAGTAGCACCACTGGCGACGGGACCCACGCAGCTCGAGTGGGGGCCTCTCCGGCACCAGGGTGCATAGGCGACCCCAGTGTCAGGGCTCAAAGGCTACAGGACAGGCACGCTCCGCCGTACCGGGCAGCCGCCACTGGGGCCATCGGGCACTGGACGCGGGCCAAGTACGAAGCCAGGACTCAGAGGGCCCAGGAGCAGCCCACCACCCAGGCGGAGCCTCATCACCACAGCTGAACCAAGCAGCCCAACCACTTTTTTTTTACCACTTTGGTTTAAATCAAGTTTAATCCAAACGAGAAAAAAGGAAAAAAATCTATAAGGATGTTTAAAAACAAAAAGTCTATTTCTAGCCCATTCCTGTGACGAGTATTGTTTTTTTTTTAAAGAAATAACCAAAATGTGTTTGATTTTGCTTCAGGGGAGAGCAAAATCAAACACAAGACTGGCACGACAACAGATTCATGAATAAATAGGATATTTGCCACGTCTGGGCAAGATGCAGTTCGGTTCCCTGCGCACCGGTTGGGCAATACTGGGTATTTGGGTCTCGGTTATTATTATTTACAGGCCCAGTATTGCTGATATCCATATAAATATTTTTCTGGATATGTCTGGTTATAGAACATTTTTGTAAATACACAAATGTTTGTTTACTAAGTATATAATAAAGCCCAGGACAGAGACAAACGTTTTTTTCTTCAAAAGACAGTGGAATAACAGAGACAGCAAAGAAAATATTTGTTAATTAATTACAACAATTTAAACTAAATATGCATCAATTATGGAACATTAGTAATGGCAACATGCAATAATATTAAGAAGGAAGCAGCAACTAGTGCCACATTTTAAAAAGTTACTATAATTTAACAAAAATAAAAGCAACAGCACCACAAACGTATGTTTTACAAATGAAGGCAGTAATAAAATAGCAAAGTCACTAAAGAAAAAAAAAAGGAAACAAAAGCAACACTGTAATCAAGTTAAGTTCAAATCCCATTAGTTGTTGTGTGAAATTTGACTGCTGGGGCAGCAATGAGATGCAGACACAGTCGTTCAGGACCCAATTGGTAGTTGAAGTACCAGTAATTACATAAATGTAAAGAACACAATAAACAATCCTGCAACATTGGTATCGAGACTCAAACCGATCTGCCTCCCCTACTGCGCACCACTGTTAATTTGCTATAAAAATGATCAGAGTGCCATGCTTTCCAGGATAAATGGACAGTTTTATTTGTTCATGGAGCTGAGTGCAAAACCTGCATGCTTGGTTTGTAATCAACAGGTTGCAACGCTCAAAGAATACAACATTCAGCGACACTGAGACTCTCCATAAAGAAAAGTTTCACCATTTGCAGGGGCAGTTAAGAAAAGAGAAGACATCCAATTATTAGCTGGACTGAAAAAAACACCGTCTGCATTAACTGCAGCTGTGACGACAGTGATGGAGCAGTGAAAGCGACCTTATTGCAGACAAGTTGGTGCAAACATCCAAACCGTCTTCAGATGGTGAACTTATGAAAAATGCTGAAGGCTGCAGAAGTCTTGTGCATCAAAAAGCAGTTGACCTTTGCCAACAAAAGTCTGTCAAATATTACAATTGCAGAAACAAACGAAATAGCAAGAAGAAGCTGCAAGAGGTCCAAAACTGGTGGATTAGACAAGAATATGCACTCTAAAAAACAAAAAAACACTGCTTTGTATTGATATTATTGTTACTAATATGATCAATACAAATAAGTTTTTCTTTTCATAAATTAAACAGAAACATAAAGAGAACATCTTTCAAAATATGAAATATTTTAGAACTTTTGACATGACATCCTTTCAAAATAAGACACCCTGTTCCACTTAGTGCAGCTTATGTGTAAGTAGATTCGTAATCAGGGGTGCACGGTGGCGCAGTGGTTAGCGCTCTTGCCTCACAGCAAGAAGGCCTCCATATGTTTCTGTGTGGAGTTTGCGTGTTCTCTCCGTGCATGTATGGGTTTTCTCCGGGGAGTCCGGCTTCCTCCCACCGTCCAAAAACATGCTTCAGAGGTTAATTGGCTAATCTAAATTGTCCCTAGGAATGTGAGAGTGCGTGGGTGTGTGATTGTGGACACTCTACCCTGCGACAGACTAGCGACCTGTCCAGGGTGCCCCCTGCCTTCGCCTATGAGCGGCTGGGATAGGCTCCAGCAGCCCTGTGACCCCGAAAGGGAAAAAAACGGATGAAGATGAATGAATGAATGAATGAATGAATGAATGAATGAATGAATGATTCAAAATCAAAGAAACTAATATTAAATCAAAGCATATTAAGTTTCCTTTAGTTACCTTTTGGACAATATGTTACACTTTAAATTCGGCATGCCTTAAGTATGAATTGTGGTTGTGCTTACTGACCTCAAATTGATTTTCTGTGGTGAACAGTGTTCCAAAATCTGTCATAATGTTCGACTTGGATAAAATACAAGCGCACACTGCGTGATGCAGATGAAGCATTATGGGTACTGTAGTCAGGAGTTTGGCAGAGTGACACATGAGCAAAGTGCAACCTGCTTATTAGCAGCTATCGACGGTAAAACTATATTTTTGTAGTGGTGGTTCCAATGGTTTGTAAAAAAAAATAAACAAAAAGAAAATTAAAAACTTTGTCCTCATCATATTATGCTCTTTTGTTTTAGGATGACACTGAGGTGATTAGGTCAGGCAGATAGAACTATTCAAGAACATTTAGAAATTAAGCCTTGCGTCAGACTGACGACCTGTCCAGGGTGTAAAGCCTTCGCCCATGAGAGGCCGGGATAGGCTCCAGCAGCCCTGTGACCCTGACAGAGACAAATGGGTTTAGATGAATTTACCTAAATTTCAAAGTATGTATACCAACATATTTAATTTGTAGCATGTTGTGACCTCCTTGACTTCAATTTTGTAAAATATCATTTAAAAAGGATGTTTTTGTACGAGTCTCCATTTGTTTAGAAATAATTAGAAACAAAAGATTAAATGCATGTACTATAATAAATTGTAAACACTTAAATCTGTACAGGTGAATCAAAGATTTACCTTTACGTTTGCTATAAATGAAACGACCTGGCGTCCAGCAGCACAAGGTTTGCATCCCTTTGACCCTGTTTTTCCCTATTTTCATCAATCTGCTTGTACCAACAGCTGACAGGATGTTTCCACATCTCCTAGCAACAGTAAAACATTCCGACGAGACGCTCCATCTGTCAGTGTACATAAATCTACAAATACAGCTTTGTAAGCTAAATATACAGGAGCAGCACTGCAGGACGAAGAACAAGGTGACAGTTAAATAAGCTACAATCATAATAAAGACCAAAAAAGATTCAAGTCAGAAAACATGAGGCGGTGTATATTTACTAAATTACATGTAATTTAATAGATCAGAAAAAAAATTTCTTCTAAACTCCAAGCACCGTATCACTATATCTCAATCATATCGAATAAAGGTTCGAATATTTTGATTCAAAGTAAAACTATGGCTCTCTGCCTGGACAGGGGTTCTGGTCCACTGGCTGATTCATTTGTTTGGCTGCACTTATAGGGAAAACCACATAAAGTGTCTGGTGTGGCCTTCAAGAACCTTCTTCTCTTTCTGCAGGGATTTCACTGGGTATTATTTATGTCTCGGTTTGTTAAGTTTACCTCAATTTTAAATTTAATTTTTGCGCTCAGTCTCAATTTTATGTCAGAGCAACAATATAAAGTTATAAAAATAATATAAAGTTCTTTGGAAAAGAAATGGACACATAAATTGCTGAATGTAAGCACTGGGTTTAGGAATATAATGACATAAGGTATGGGGGTGAGAGCTTAAAAGATTTTTCTTCTTCTCCCTCCCTTTTGTATGTTTAAATAAGTTTGTCTTATTTTGTTCTTCCACATAAGTTTTCAATGGTCTTAAAATAATATTTTTGAACTTGAATTTTCCAGTGCAAAAAGTCCAAAAGTCAATAGACACACGCCGAGACATACTTTGACATGGCTGAAACTAAATGATAAAGTGTGTCCTCATGATTTTGTCTCATACAGTATGTATAATTTAGAATATCCAAAATGTAAATTTATCACAATACTTCTATTTTTTTATGCCATTAATTCCTTTGCTGCTGCAGAGAGAAAGATGGGAGGCAAAATTAAAAAGGCTTTACTTTACTTTTGATAATTTTTATATAATAAAAAAGTGCATTTGATCGTCAAAACAAACCCAGATGTCTTAAAAAAAACAACAACTAGAAAATATTGTTTCTACAAAGAGGAGTATCTGGTAGCAATGTTTTGGAGTGTTCACTTATTATATTGTACAGATAGAGCATTTCCCAGAAACTTATGATAGGCTGTGTGTCTGCTCTGTTTTGCCATCATCAGATTTGGAGCTGAATCGGATCTGTACGTTGTTGTTTTTTTTGTTTTTTTTTTGCCATGTCAGAATTAATCTTTGGAACCTTTTAAGACTCTCTCCGTGGGATAGCATTACTATTTGCATGCATTATCACAGCAATCAACCTCAACTTCACAAGCACATGTCAGAGGGTGCATTAGCATGCTGAGTACCACAAGCTGGATTGTGTGTCGTCCCCTTCGGTAGGTTACGTAAAAGTGCACTATAAATGATGCTGCATGCAAAGATAATGTCTATATATACACATTAGAGCTGAAAGAAAGACAGCCCAAATCTCTAATCCTCTGAGATTCCGCTTTCTCCATCTAAAAGAGAAGCATAGACCTTAAATTACGCTGTCATGTACACCACTTGGGTACTAAAATAATTTCATTGAACAAAAAGAAAAGCTGTTAATCTTTAGAACTCAAGCTGACCTCTTAAAATTTCAGGTGGTGACAAGCTGAACACAAAGACGGGCAGGAAGAAGGATCGCCTTCACACAAAGACGCGTGACAGCAATGGATAGCACCAATGGACAGCATTCAAAACACAATATTGTTGTTTTAAGATGATAAGATGGCGTGTTGTCCTGAATGTATAAATCCAGGATATGCATCCTTGAGGGACTGGATAAAGAGTTCATTAGTAGATGCCTCGGCTTAATTTTTGTGTGCATTTATGTAAGCACAACAAAACAAATCGGATCTTTATACAAACTTGTGTTTGCCAACGAAATGTAACTTTCCTCACTGCTATTGTTAAATAAAAGATGTAAAAGCATTGACTACTGTACATTATGGCTTTTCACTCAGTTGATTGTCAACTCTTATTGAAACAATCATCTGCAGTTTTGCAAACATCCATAAAAGAAAAGGTTTCAGTCAGTTTGCTGCTCCGTCAACAGAATGACCACGAGAGACAAAAGGTTAGAAAATATTCTTTAAATGCAGTGTTGTGTTGGTGATCACAGTGAGAAGGTTGCTGGTTAGAATCCTGGCTTTTCCTCACTGTGCAAAGATGTGTTTCATTGGCTGATCAGTGACTCTGTTCCTTTAGAAGTGAATGGTTGTGTCAGAATTCCGTCACAACTCACTTCTTAGAAGTAGGTGGTGCCTGAATCTACAATGCCAGAATCCAATTTTCCTGAAAAATATCCCAGAAGTCTCTGCAGCAAACCAGAGTGTATCTATCTTTTAAAAAGCATTTGCCGGTAATTGTTGTTATAGTTTTTAATTATTTATTTTTTCTGTTGTAAGGCGACCTTGAGTGGGTTAAGGAGTTGGGAGGGAATTCAAACGTGTGTCTTTGTGTGGTCCTGCATGGACTAGCAAACTGTCCTGAGTACCGAACCTTTGCCCTGAAGTAGCTGGGACAGATAACCCTGTGACCCAGGAATGGAAGTTGGATTGATGAATGGATTTTACTGTTTCATGGTGTCAAAAAGCATTCTCCCGTTTAAAAAAGAAAAAAAAAACATTTAAAATAGTTTATTGGAGATAAGGAGAAATCATGTTTACACTAAAGTCAAACTGTGTGCAATCCTGAATAAATAATCCTTAGAAAAATAAAACTTAGAAGCATTTCAATGTAAAAATAGAAACAATGGAATAACAGGATTTGAATGTATCTTTAAAAAAAAGAACCAATCAAATTATAGCACAAAAATTGCTTCAGAATTGTTTTTAAATTGTGCTTTTTGAGGTTTTTTATTGTTTGTTTTACCAAAACAGCAGACGTTGTAGTGATTTTTACTAATTGATTAACTTTGTGTGCATGTTTTTATTTGTTGGTTTTAACTTTGCTGATTAAAAGTGTGTTTATTTGTAGTTTTCAAAACAACAAAAAACTTTTTCTGAGCCAAACAAGAGTTAACTAACGTGGCGATATAACCCAAAATGTGATGTCCAGGCATGTGAACGCCAGGTCTTAAGAGATCAAAGGGTTTGAACCATTGACTGTATAACAGAACTGGACTGAGTGAGTGTGACGTCATTCAAAGGCTTTGCTTCCGGTTTCAACCAACTGAAGTCAATTCATTCTCCATTTTCCGCAGAACAGACATCGCCATGTTGGATCCATACGTCCTCAGTAAGCAGTGATTGGTCCGTGTCGGTCTGAGTCACAGTTTCTATGGCAACCACTTGTACCAATCAACTTGTACCAAGCTTATTGGAAGTCAACACCCCTACCACTGAAAGTAGTCTCTGGAGAATCTTTCAATCAAACGGTTCAACGTGAGGCCACCTACTTTTATTGAGGAATCTGATTGGTCAGTTTATAGCTTGAATTATTTGAACGACTGCAAAAGATATCATTGAAGAAATGAAGATTAGCAAGAACATGAAAGGTATCAGAGCAAGAATGGTCATTCTGACAAACAGAATGACTGAGTGATAGCTGTTTATTTCTGAACAGAAGTCTATGGGATTTGGGGCAATCACTCAGTCCAGTTCTCATTTACAGTCAATGGTTTGAATCAGTTTTAAATGTTGCATGTATGATGTATTTAGTATGTTGTTCAAGTGAAAATACAGTAAGCACGGTTCCATTATTTATTGTATTATACTTTTGCTAATTAGATTAAATTATAAAATAAATAAAAAGCTTAATTAAATTAAAGTTTGTGATATTTTATTCACCTGAAACACATCTGCTAGAACCAGTGACTAAACAGTTCCCCTATTGTCACATCCCAAGCATTTCTGAGTTGACACTGCAAGGACGCGTTTGCTTCCTGCAAACAGGGCTGAGTCACTCTGAATGATTAGCTAACCTCATTTAGCCAGGCCAAAACCCCTGGGATTTGATTAAGGCAAAACAGCTGGGGGTTTAGTGAGTATTATTGTCAGCAGACCTGACGGACCTTCGGTAAACTAAGTAGAGCAGACAGACACATCACACAGTCCAACTCATCAGCGATGAATCTGAGGCCACAAAAGCTTTGACCAAATCAGACAACAGGGACGATAACATAACCAGAAACACAAAGAGAAAGTATGACAGGAATTCCAAAAAGTCCTTCTTTACTTTGTCCCATGAGAATTTGGTCACTTAGGTGTGAAATAATTACAGATGAATAAATAAATAAATAAGAAGTGCAATATCCAAATAATCCAAATGTAAGTTAAATCATTTGAGTAGCTCATCATTTGTGCATGCATGTTTCTTTGATTAACCCTGTAAAGCCCACTACATCAAAGAATTGACAGAAATGTCCTTTTTTTGGAATAAAAATGTTTTTTTTTTACATTTAGAGGAAATCCATGGCAATAAAACAATTCCTAAAAAAACCCTAGTCTTATTATTTTGACATTTAGCAAATAGAAAAGATTTTTTTAATTATAATTGACCAAAAACAGAAAAAGATTACTTTTATTTCATGTGAGACAGTGAAAATAAAAGCATATGTGTGTTTTTATGCAGTGTATGTAAACCTCTGGTTTCAACTGAGTTTTGGGCAAGTTTTTCCTCACAACAATGTTAGTTTAAGATGCAAGAATATTAACATATTTATCCACTGTCTCTAAATTCATCCACACAAATTAGAGAAAGTGGATAAATAATTAATTTTTGATTTTATGAAAAATAATTATCAACACATTTTAAATTCTTTCAACACAGCAAGCAGTCACTTAAAGACTGAAAAACAATACATGAGGCATTCTCACCATAAAGTTTTGAAAATTATATACCCTTTCTCCTGCCCAAAGTTTTTTTTTAGATTTCACAGAGGCAAACTATTTTAAAATGAGCAGGAAAAGCCCTTCTACTGCCCCTAGTGGAATGAAGATGAACTACAGGGCAGAGAACATGGACCAAGCTTTTGCAATGGGTTTTAAGGAAAGTTTGGATCATGCTAATGAGATAGGGGTCTCAGAAATGCCTGTATCAAATATGGTTCCCATGGTTATATAGGCTTAAGAAAAGTATAGAAAAAGTCTGGTTTACTTTAAAGAATTTTGTTGAAGCTTTGTGGACCAGCATGAGCTGAGTTTAGTGCTGGATCCGTACCCAAAGCCCATCTCCTTTGACACAACACAACGGCCAGCACCTCTCATGTCGACTTGGTTCAGCAGTTTAAGCTCTCAAACATCCGCCAAACCTCCAACCTCCACAAAACATGATCACAAATCAGCATTACATCTCAGCTACAAAACTGCTCATGGAGTTGGAAAACCACAGTTCAATACTAAATTAAACTGTTCAGCCACACCTGAACCAAATACGAAAAATGGTAAATGATTAATAGAAAGTTATGGGAAATCTGCAACAATTTCATTTCCAAACTGTCAGCAGGTTACCCCATTATGTGGTAAAATATGAAAGAATCATTGTTTTCATATTTCCACTTAAAGAAACCAGTATTTGTGTAATGTCAGGGGCTGGTGTTAAAAATAACACAAAAGAAGCTTGAACACTACCTTTCACAATTCCTTTGCTAAACGAAACTATTGTATTTTGTGAAAGAATCCATCCCATAATTCCATGCACCTTTATTAAGCCACAATTAATCATTTTGATACAGATGTAATAACTTCAATTCAATGTATGTATTTGAAGTAGATGAGAGTGACTATACAACTATTTTCTGTCTCTTCCTTTATTTTTTATTTTTTGCTTATAGTTTTAATAAAATCAGATGTTTAAAAATGACAAACTATATATTTGTTACCCTCAGTAGTACAACATGACAAACCCCTAAACCTCTAACAAACAGTTTCAAGAATCATATTATTTAAACTTACTAAAAACTGCAATAACTACAAATACAAAAATGACAAAATTCAAAGAAAAATGTAAAAGATCTTTAGTAAATAAGTGTTCCAATAAATAGATGGTAGATGGCGTATACTTATATAGCGCTTTCAACCCTCTTACGAAGGCCCAAAGCACTTTACAGTCACAGTTCCATTCACCCATGCACACACACATTCACACACTGATGGCGGCTCCGCTGCCGAACACTGGCGCCAACCTCCCACCAGAGGCAAGGTGGGGTTCAGTGTCTTTCCCAAGGACACTTCGACACATGGGCATGCAAGGCGGGAATCGAACCTGCAATCTTATAGTGTTATAATGCAAAATAGTGTAACATTTGCTTAAGTTTGAGCTTTAATAAGAACACTTGCTTTTTGTGAAACAATATGATAATAATAATGATGTCGGAATGATCCATCTTTTTCCATCTAGCATATCTCATGAACGTAGACTGGAAGTGACCCATAGCATTTACCTAATGCAGACACTAATCTCTCTGTAAGTAAAATCCAACAGGAGGTTTCTTTCCTGCCCCCCATCCACCCCCTCCAGCCCACGTGGACAGGGGGCGGTGCCTAAAAACACAAGACTCGCTGGAACCATTTCAATAATCTCCCCAGATATCAAAACATCTGGCCAACTGCACTTTCACATGGATCCACATGTGCCATTCTTCCTGTACCGTGGACCCGCTGAGGCACAGTCACAGCGGGAAATGTAACTTAGAAGATTAACCCCTGATTTTACAGCAGCTGCAGGACTTTTCCTCATCGCTTTTTTCATTTTGATATTATTAAAAGTAAATAACTGGACTTAAATGAACAACATAAATGGGTTGTTCTTGTCTGCATCGATTTTAATGTATTATTTTTCTTGTCTTTTGTAAACGATTTGGTTGGAACGGTCCAAATGGAGGAGGATCATCTCCCCAGGTGGTCAGCAAGCTGGTCATTTTGAATGCCATTGCATAAGACGTTTTTTTTTTTTTAGACACAAAGCCAAAGGGGTGTTACATACCACATGGATCAAGAGAACCCAAAGGATTTTCACCTACTACACCTAAGTCTGCCAGAACGTGCTGGAACCAGTTTTCTCGAGCTACTTAAATTATAACAGTTATTTCACTTGTAAACATCTAATAGATTTATTTCTCCTTTTCTGTATATTATTAAATGACAAGTTGACTCTCGCTCCACATCTCTGATTTTTTTCTTTATTTAAAAATCTAGAAATAAGTCAGAAAGGTTTCAAATAAATATATACATGCAAAAATAACAATTTTACATTCTTAAATGATGTTATTTTTGAATACTAATAATTTTTTAATGCTCCCCTAAATATGTGTTGTATTAATGTCATCAAAAAGTTAATAATTAAATAAATATTATGGATTTTTGAAGTTATTACATCTGCATTCAGTGCAGCAACAAGTGAACGGCGTGCAGCAGCAGAGCAGACCGACTAAACTTAATTGAACAGGTGAGCTGAATGTTTATTGATAACTGTGGTTTCCCTCCGCTTTGGTGTTGTGCGCATGACAGGTTAATGACGTCAGGTGACAAATAAGACTTCTGGGTATGTGAATAAAAAGGGCAGAATAAAGTAGTGGTTCTCTACACCCAAACATGTCTCTTAGCTCCTTATTTTACATATAAAACTCTGCTTTAACAAAACAAAACTCCAGAAAGCCGGCTACACGAACAATAATTTGATTTTGAGTCACCAAAAGGTTCAGAGTTCCTTTGTATTAGAAACCTATCCGGAAACATATAAAATTCGTAAAATTTGTTACTGGCTGCAGCCTGGCAGTGCGCCCCCCAAAAAAAGGTTTTTGTTTTAATTGCTGAGTGTGAAAAATTTTTATGGTTTAACTTTTAACATCAGTAAAAGTCAAATATGGCAGTGTAAATATGGCAGCATATTTAGATCATAATAATAAACCCCAGGACGTGTGGTTTTCAGAGTTCTGAGTCACCGCGAGTTAAACTGCTGGAAATGTTTGCCCCGACACAATGAGGAATGATCTAAGTAACCACCTGTGTGTTGTTTTGTGTGTGTCGTCTTGATGTAGAGCAGGCTCTATAGTTGACCTATTAGAGCTGTCATGGGCACCACATGCCGCCTTTTATGCCTCTATTCCTCAATGCTCATCGCCAAGGAGGACAGGAGTATAGAGGTCCACCAGCCATGGCCAATGATAAGTTAAGAGTTAGTTAAAGCACTATTGGATGGTAACAGTTAGAAGGACTTTAAAAATACATGAAGGAGAGAGCTCAGGTTCTCTCTTTTGTTTAAGGGGGAAAGACTAGAGCTTCAATTACCGCTGGAAAGAAATGTCATCCATGCAGGGCGCAGACAACAATGTAAATGAAGAGTAGAAAGAAAGTGCTTCCATGCACCACTGACAGAAATATATTAATTATACAGACTTGTTCCGTTTAGCTTCATGTGCGATTGTGCTAAAAGGCTTTAAGTGGTACGGTGCTTTAATTTAGCCAAAGAAAAGAAAGTCTTAAGCACCCGCACCAAAGTTTAACATAATAGTGGAAAGCTTATTCAATGTTGAACAACAGAGGAAATACGGAGACCCGGTCCATTCATGACTGCAGAAACCAGGCCGCATCTTAGACAATTATTAGATTCTACAATGACAAAGCAGAAATGACGATTATAAAAACTGCAGAATAATGTACTCATTGGAAAAACATTTACGGCACACCTAACCCTAACCTGAAATAACTTCAAACTGCCAAAAAGTTAAAAAAAAAAAATTTTTTTTAAATCATGGAAAATCAACCAGCAGAAATCCGAGTCCTGTTGTGCACAAGATTTTAAAAAACAAATTACAGAAACAGGCTGAAATATGGTTTGACAAATCTTTTGGAGGCAGTTACTGCGAGCTAACTATTTCTGAAACAGGTTTTTTGGTTGACTTCTCAATAGCTAACTGCTCTGTCTGAAGTCTGTAGTGTGATTTCTCCAGACGACATCTTTCAGCTCCTACTGAGGTCCAACAGTTATCAAGACTTATTGGAAGGACACTTCAGAAAAGTACAATGTGTGTTTTAGCTGTTTGTGTTTTTGGTCATAAGCTTGCTACATTCACAACGGCATGTGACATGCATTCTTGAACACGCGTTTAGTCCATGGTGGTCACACTGGATAGGCAGCTTTTTAACCGTAATCGCACACCTACAGTTGGAAGAGACTTGTTGTGTAATGTCAAATGGGTACAAAAACTTTCTAAGGCCACACGTTTTGTACTTAGAGCCCGAAAATGTGTGTAACACTGCATGAACACGAGTCTTAAACACAGAAGCCTAAAGTGCACATTTACCTGCATTTACATGGACTTTTCATTGGAAGTGGTAGCTTGAACGTGCGTTGCTGAGGGTGGTGTGATCGCAGCTATATGGTTTCATTGTTTCTGCTCAGATTTAAGAAACACTGAGCCAGCAGAAAAGTGTTTCAGAGATGGTTTACCTCATTCCTGCATCTGTCAACATAGGTATTAAATGTTTGTCTAAAAATCCTCGTTTCTGTCTTGTGTGTCCAAAGACCACTCCCCCAGGAGACTGGTATCTTGTCGATATGTGCTGTGACAGTTTCTCTTCTTGGCTGTCTCAGATGAAGTCCACTTCAGTATAAACAGAGACATATGTTGTGGTCTGACACTGATGCCCTTTGCCCTCAGTGATCCTCTTTGGAGGCTGTTCTGAGCCCTTATGAGTTTTCATTCATTATATGTTTCTGTTGCAGCTGACTTCAGGGAGGGAGATTGACTTCCTCAGTACACCTCAGCTTGACACGTCTGTGCTGACAATTTTTTAATCATTTCTTTAAGTACAGTCAATTAGTCACGTTCTGATTCTTTTATTATGTTCAATAAATAATTCTATTAAATCACAAAGACGCTGGATTTTTGTTGGTTCCTTAATTTATTTTATTCTAACATTCTTTTATTTTTGTTTCTCATGAAAAAATACTTCTGGAGTCATTAGAAAAATAAAAAATACACACCACGCCTGCACAAAAATACCAAATAAATCGTTATCACAATATCAATCTGTGTAATACGTCCAGCACAAAAGTCGTCAAAAATTGCGATAAATGGTAACCGTAAATGTGCTAAAACGATCTTAGCAGCTTGAAGTATTCAAAGTATCAAATAAATCCCTTTATGCAATCGGATGGACACCTTTACATCATTGACCAATTTCTTACAAAGGTTGAATTGATCCACGTCTTTTGGACTTTTGAGTCTGGTGTAACCATAACAACCACATCTCCCCTGCTCTTTGTTATCTTTTGTTTAGCCATGCTTGTTTCTGGTTTTCTTTGGCTTTTAGGCTTTTTTTGTAGACAATTTAATCAAAAGTGGGTTAAAGGTTTCTCACAATGGACATGTATGGTCGCTTTGCCACCCGAGGACACAATGACCTTCAAGACCGGGAGTTCAACCACTGACTATCTGATTGGCAGACACTTATGGCCACTCGTAAAAAGCAGCTTTGATAGAACTGTTCTTTTTCATGGAAGTGACTGTTTATTATGACTGCACTGTATCTCATCACCTCAGTACGGGGCTGAGGCCAAGGTTTTATACTTCAATGACTATCTATGCACAATTCAACATCCCCATAAGAACATGCCATTTTCAAATGGTTGCATTCATTAGCCTATGCAAGCCCATTGACCATATCCACAAAAACAAACCTAGGAACCTAAAAGTCCTGACACTGCTTTCATTTAAATGATAGCACAGAATGACAGCTAAAATATTGCTGTCAAAATATCTGCAATTTAACTCCTAAAAATGATGCTGACTGCATTTTTGACACATGTTTTTGAGGTGAATTTAGCAAAGCAGCTACATGCCATCAATGGCAAAAAGGCATTACGATTCAAAGATTAACTTGTGGCACGAAAGCCCTTTTTTATGCTATTGCAACTTTAAGTTGTAATACCGTGTTTATATAGCCGCTTTATCCTGTTATGGATTGTAAGGCGAGGAGGCGGGGGGACTTTATATCAGCTGACAGTGAGCAAAAGGATGATGGCCTCTGGACTGTGAAACAAAACGTATTCAAGCAAAACTATTTCCAGACAGTGGAGCAAAATGAGTCTGCAATCCAGCAGTTTGGAAGTTGCAGGGAGATGTGACTTTTTTGTATTTTTTATATGGGATGCTCAGAAAACTATTTTATTTGTGCTTTTTTTGTTGTTGCCACAGATGCAATCACAGCAGATTTTATTTTAAATTATTGTTTCCTCTTTCTGTTTCAGTTGACTGTTCCTTTGTTTGAATAGGTTGTTGGTTTTGAGTTTTCAGTCAGTTTTTCTGGTTTGCCACCCTTTTATCTTTCCCTTTATTTTCTATCGTGGCACAATACGTATAGCCTCGTTTCCACTGAGCGATACAGTACGGTCTGGTACAGTTTGAATGGTCCAGGCAATTCTGCGAGCATTTCCACTCAAAGTTGGGCCATAACGGCGCATGTGGGTTGTAAACCGATCGCGTAGCTTTCTGCGTCACAGAAGTGCGACTACAGGAAAAGCAACTTTATCAACAATAACAATCAAAGTCATCCAGCACCTAATTGTTTTCTGCTTGACTTTTGGTACTGCGTATGTACAAGTCATTTAATGCTGTTTGAGAGAAGATTGCGGGTAGCAAATAGGAATACGTTGGCGCTGGTTTGTCAGTTTTGTTTGTTATAATAACCGTCGCCCATTCAATGGATCTCATTGTCTGACATTAGTAGCTCTGGCCTAACCAATCAGTTTCATTTTTCTACGGACCTACAATTAACAGGGCCAAAAAATGGTCTGGTTTGATCCACTTTAATAGGTTAGTTTTAGATTGGAAATGCTCTAAATATCGGATTGGACTGCTCAGGGGAAACAAGGCTAATGGGTGCCCGTATTTTCCATACTAGAAGGTGAACTTAAAACCCTAAAATATTTCCAAAAACAACAGTGCCCCCTATTATCTGAGGTCCCTTATATATGGATTACTTCTGTGTTGTGTTTACTGATGTTACAGGAATTTTGAGAGGTACACAGCACTCTGTCAAAATGTTTGGTTGGGTGCAATTGTGAAAACGCAAACACAACTAACATATAGAAGTGTTGGACTGTTTTTCTTTTTTTTATGTGGTATTAACAAGGTCGGGAGTTAGAACAGTAACCTTTGTTTTAGCGGTATAACAGTTTTTTTATGTTCTGCAAACAAAGTTGGGAATTACACGTATTCTGGTTAAGGTATTGCTAACGCTTCTAGCGTGGTTAACATGCAGCGTGTTATAAACAAGTTCTAGAGTTAATGTGAACAGAGTGAAGAAAGTCTGACTGACAGATGGACTCTTATGTCTCCCTTAATGCGCCTTATAAGGAATAAGTTTGAAAGCAGACCATTTATGGAATGCATGCTGTATGATCCGGTGCGCCCTATAGCGCAGAAAATATGGTATATTTTCAATCTTTTTTCAAGGGAAAAAAATAAGATTCTGTCATTCTACCTTATTTTGTATTGCATTTGGGTCTTTGTCTCCACCGCTCTCCTATATGGCACATTATTGTCACTTTCTGGATCGTTTTAATTCCTACATTATAGTTAGACATATCATTTCCTTTGAAATAAAAGGCTTGTTCTGGCTCCTCCAATTGCGGGTATTCTTGAAAAACCGAAGCGATCTCAATTTTTATAAGCTGGTGATCATGCAACAACTGTAGGTTTCTGCTCATCATGGGACTGTTCCATTCAGGCTGCGATTTCACATGAGCACTCGGAATAGTTTTCCTGAGCTTTTATTCTGAACGTGTCAATTAAATACATATGCCAACTATTTATTATAAATAAATTTCATTTTTGCAGAATCCATTGCAGAAGTAATCAGCTAAAGAATAAATGACAGTTGAGCTCTGGCCAAACCTGTGCAGTGTTTTAAGAGGGGGCAAAGGCTAAAGAAAATACCGCTCACAGCACATCACCAAGCTAAGATTGAGCCCGGACATCAATTTGGTCTCTGAAGATACAAAGCAGTTGGAGTTGCTGAAGCTGACAAGTCCTTGGGGGGGATGGGATGGAGGAGGCACAGGAGAGAAAGAAGGAGAAGTACCCAGAGCTGGTGGAGCACAGCTGGAAGAACTGGGTGGTTGGAGGACCAGATAAACGCCGATGGGAGACGGAGATTTGCCAGCTACTCTCCGAGTGAGGCCTGCGGCACATTGGGCATGACACGTGCCGACCACGAAAGAGCCTTTAACAAAGACATGGAAGAGGCAGAGAACGCTTCCAGATGGCTCTGCCTGAAGAGGGGACAGAGCCTGATCAGCCAGGGTCAGGTCCCCTGGACGAGGTGACCTGACCCTCAAAACATGAATGAGTGTCATCTGGATTACATTTAATGCCACCACTTCTTAGATTTATTTAAAAGTTTTGACAAAAACATTTTTGGGAATTTTTGAAGTTTTTGTGGTTTTATCACATATAATCATGAATATTTGATTGGTTTTGCAGAACTTCACAAAGCAACGCTTTCTTGATGGAACACAGAATGAGGCTAAAGTTGCCATGAAGCTGCATCTTCAATTAGAGTGTTTGACTAGAAGTCTTTTAGACGAAAACAGTGAGTCTGTGTGTGCTTTCCTGTTTAGAGCTGTTATCGTAAGCGCGGTTCTGTGAAACAAATAAAGAAACGTCTGGGTATTAGGAGTATTTAGAAGATTATTACATAATAGGTGAGAGAAAAGAGTTAGTGGGCAAAGTTTGTCATTTTAGTGGTTATAATTTAAAAAAAAAAAGGTAGATGTGGCAGAAATGCTAAAACTATCCATCTAGATTTTTGGAGTTTACAGTGAGAGGTGGGTTTTAATTTACAGAAAAGGAAACATTGACAACAAACTCCAAAACGGGATGGTAGGGCTGCTTTGATTCTATGGAAACCTGTAGCGAGCAACTTCAATCCCACCAACAGTTCAGCTGTATGTGTAAGTAAAAGCAACAATAAAGACATTCAACTCAAACAGGGTTTGGTGTAAAAAGCGCCCCTAGAACAGTCAACAAATCCCCACTAGCCAAAAAAAATCTCTGATTAACTTCAAATGCAGATGCAGCTAAGGAACCAAAGGTCATATTTCTGAGGATAATTCTCACAAAATGGAAAGAAAAGGAATCAAATGGTCACTGAGTTGGTCATTTTGATCAATATTTATGAATGGGGGACCTTTCTTTGTGGAGTTTGCATCGCTGAGTTTTCTCCGGGGATTCCGGCTTTCTCCCACCGTCCAAAAAACATCCTTCACAGTTTAATTGGTTACTTTAAAATGCCCCTAGGTGTGAATGTGAGAGTTTATGGGTGTGTGATTGTGGCCCTGCGACAGACTTGCGACCTGTCCAGGGTTCCCCTTGCCTCCGCCCACGAGTGGCCGGGATAGGCTCCAGCAGCCCCGTGACCCCGAAAGGGACAAAACGGCTTAGAAGATGAATTCATGAATGTTGCCCCAAACTAGTTAGTAAACAGCTCGTTCTGATGGCAACTTTCCATAATGAGCAGAAACGGATATGAAGAAAACTCACACTAGAAAGTGGTAGAGGAAGCATTTCATTCCAGCAGGTCTCTCTAGAAAGTTGTAAACATCGCCCTGCATGCTGGTCTTGATGTAGGGACTCTGAAATTCCTTCTGATGATGACGCAGCCAACTGGAGCGAGGAAGGGGTGGCGGGATTGGGGTGACGGAGGGCTGGTTGTGTGTATTCTCCACCGCCGGGTCCTTTGTGTCAGCAATCGGGCAGCCGGGAATGCCTGATCCATTATTTACCACAACGGGCTCCAGTTCCAGTGAAACAGGAGAGTAGCATCGGATGCTCGATGCAGGGACTTGCAGAGCCGTGCTGCTGGTGATGCTTCCGGTGGAAGCTGCAAGGTCCATGTCGTGGTCCAGGCTGAGGCTGAGGCTTGTGGTGGCGCATCCGTTAGGACTGCAGTGTATAAACGAGCTCCTCATCCTCCTGTCGCGGTCTCGTGGCATGTGGCACGCCACGTGGAAAGAGCGTGTCCGCCGTTCCCCCATTGCTGCCCCTCGGGATGGTCTCAAAGTTCTTACAGGTTCTGACCAAACGTTTCAGAGAAAAAAAATAAAAAGGTAGAAAATAAACTTAGCTAGGCATAGCTAGCTACCTGCAGCAGGAAGCCTTTGTTGAAGCCCATGTTTTTCCATTCCTGCGAAATGTATTAAGAGAACAGTCAGACATAAATACTGAATACATTTGATTTAAATTGCATTTAATATTCTCTATTCTTTTTAAATAAAATTTTTGTCGTTTGTGTGAAACACAGTTCAAACACCACATTATTTACAATAAACAAATTCAGGACTTGTGAATTTATTCCACAAAATAACACATTATTTCATCAAATCTAGCAGAAAGGTTGTTCTTTTGCTTAAAAAAAGCAAAAATGAATAAACATCTTAAAGAATAATATTTTAATTGCAATATATTTTTTTGGTTTTCAAATTTGAATTTTGATTGTTTGTTTGAAAAAGAATGAAGATAACAAGTTATTTGCAATTAAGATATCCAGAAATTATGAATTGATGCTACAAATGTGAAAATTCCTTCATTAAAACTAACAGAAAAGTTGATTCTTTTGCCTAAAAACAAAGCAAAAATGTATCAATAAACACTATGATTAGGCCTGCACAATATACCGCAAATTTATCATTATCGCAATATCCAGCTCTGCAATATGCATATCGCAAAAGACGGTGAATATCGCAATAAATCGTAAACCCAAAATGTGTTAAAACAATCTTCTAGCAGCTTGAAGCATTTAACGAATCACGTAAATCCCTTTATGCTTTGACCAATCAGATGGACGCCTTCCCATTGTTGACCAATCAGATGGAGGCCTATTATGTTAGATAATTATCACCTAGTATAATTTTTAAACTGTTGCAATGAAATGGGAATGATGTTTTTGGTTATTGTTCTATTTGTTTATATACCGCAAATTATATCGTTATCGCAATATTAATCTCTAATATCGCATATCGCAAGTTTTCCTCATATCGTGCAGCCCTAACTATGATTGAAGATTTTTTTTTTATTCCATTAAGTCATATTTTAAAGCCAACCCCAGTGAGCCTTTGAATCCACTCAAACACCTTTTGTTCCATTATCAGTTGTCATTTTTTCTGAACATCTCTTTCAATTTGAAACTAAAAAAAACATCTTTTTTGCAGCACTCTTAGTTGCTTATTACATCCCGCATGCTGCAATAAATCACCATTTTTGTTTGTCATGATAATCCCAATGCTGTGAAATTAAAGCTTACAGTGTAATACTGAATATTGTATGAACATCTGCTACTCTGACAAGTGTCGCCCTCACATGCATGGAAAATAAATCTTAATCTAAAAACGTCAACAGATTAAATCTGACAGTAATAAATCTGCTTCTTTTTAGCATGTTACCATTACACTGCTGCGGATTGTTGTGCACAGAGTGCTAATGCTGATTAGAGCATTACATTGCAGAATTGCTGCAGCCTGAGCACCAGAATGTATGGATCTAGTGCAATGCAAGCAAATTCATAAAAATATATATCTTTGTTTTAAAATATACTAAATGTTAATGCTGATTTGAGTTTCTAGCAGTCGTGAATACTAGAAACGCCTACCAGGCTCCAAATGTTCTCAGGACAGAATCAAGTATGACTGCAATTACAGCACCTCAAGGTCATTTCCAGCGACCTCGTCTGAGGATTTTCTGTAGGAGGAACTGCTTAATGTTTGGTGTCCCAAATGGATGTCAAACCCCGTCTCTTCTAAGAAGCATAACAAATGCATGCTGTGCTCTACGAACACATTTAAATAAAAACATTTTACAAACGCGAAACTCCGCAGACGCAACATCAAATGTGCAAAACTTAGACTGATAAAAGCTGCAAATATTTGCAGTCGTGGGTTTTGTGTTCCTCCTTCTGTTACAGAATTTTATGCCTGAAGTCATCGCTGGATTATTGTAAAAGTAAAACACATAAAACAAGAGAAAATCTTTAATTGTTCATCAGTTGATTAATCTATAAAAGCTTGTAGGATGTGTAGTTCATTGCAGTAAATGGCCCCTTGCAAAAAAAAACTTTGCATTTGTCAAAATAAAAGGCCTTTCTACAAATTGCATGTTAAAGATTTCAATCTTTTTGGTAACGCTCCAGTTTTTGTTTTTTTCTTCTTTTTTTGGAAGTCCCTCCATTCTCAACTTTGGAAGAACAAACGAGACGAACGGAATTGTTTCAACCTTATCCGACACACAATGAACAGACAAGCAAAGTCTGATAAATGAAGCCAAAGTGTCCGAGCCCACTGTGGACTGACCTCCCATTATATTGATATGACCTCTGTGGGTTCAGCGTCACAGAGACCTCTTATCTCTTGACTGTTTTATAAGACTGAAATGTTGATTTAAAACAATGGTTCAGCATTAAGTCAAATAAAAGATGATCTGGAGGTTTTTTTTAGGGATTATATGTCAATTAGCAACACCTTTACTTTGACAACTACCAAGAAGATGTTGGCTGTAATATTCTGCTTGATTATGATTGATTGATTCAATAATAAATGCATTTGATCAAAGAAAATTATGTGTTTTATGTGTTAGTTTTTTAAGTAGATGAAACGTGTTACTGAAAAATGTCACAATTATGTTGACTTTAACTATAGATTTATTTTGTTTTTTTTATTTTAAAAATGTATATTTCTTATTGATTACATGAATGTTTTTTTTTTGCTTAAAAAAAGCAAAACTGAATCAACCACTGTAAATGAAGAATATTTTAATTACATTTTATATTTTGTTTTTCAAATTTAAATTTCAAATGTTTGTGTAAAACAGAATGAAGATAAATCGAATTTAAAAAAAATCCAGAACTTATGAAATTATGCCCCAAATTTAAAAATTCCTTAATTATAACTAACAGAAAAGTTGTTCTTTTGCCTAAAAACAAAGCAAAAATGAGTCAATAAACACTGAGTGAAGAATTTTTTATTCCATTAATTCATATTTAAAAGCCAACCATAGAGAACCTTTGAATCCACTCAAACAACTTTTGTTACCTCATCAGTTGTCATAAAACCTAGTTTTTCTGAACATTTCTTTCAATTTGAAATCAAAATAACAGCTTTTTTGCACCACTCTAATGACATCACAGCGTTAGAGACTTCTTATCTGTTGACTGTTTTATAAGACTGAAATATTAATTTAAAACAATCTTTCAGCATTAAGTCAAATAAAAGGTGATCTGGACATTTTTCTAGTATTATGTGTCAATTAGAAACACATTGAAACACATTTACATTTACACATTTACATTGAAAACTACCAAGATGTTGGCTGTAACATTCTGCTTGATTATGATTGATTGATTTATTAGTCAATTTCTTAGTAGTTTGATCAAAGAAAACTATGTGATTTGTGAGTTTGTTTTTAAAGTAGAGCAAACTTATATTACTCAAACAATGTCACAATTATGTTGACTTTAACAATAGGTTTAAATGTTGTTATTTTTATTTCAAAATGTATATTTCTTGGTAATTACATGGATGTATCTTCATGCAAATGAACTGTTTTAGGGTCAATAAAGACGAATAGGACCAAAACAGTGAAATTTGTAATTTAAGAAAAGGTTTTTTAGTAAAGATTTTTTTTTTCCTTGTCTTTGGTTTGATCATTTTTTCTACTGCTTTTAAAATTATACATGTGTTTGTCTTTTTCCGGCCAAAGCAGAAACAAAACACAAACAATAAGATCCCTTTCCATTGGAAATGAAATATAGGCTGAAATAATTTGTAATAAACGTGGAAAATCTTACCTTAACTCTCTCCAGACTGAACTGAAGTTGTTGCTTGTAGCTCTCATAAAGAACACATCTTAAAAAGTAAAAAAAAAATAAAAGTTGCGCTTTTACGCACATAGATTCCAGCCGGACATGATATCGATCAGAAACGCTCCCCTGACGCTCAGAAACACACAGGTTTAATCTGAAACAGTGAAACTCCAAAGACCTCATCAATCGGCTGCTGACTGCAGGACACGACCTGTCCCTTTAGAAGTGCATCGCAGCTGTGCATGGACAAATGCTGCCTTCATGGCGTTCCGGATTTCACGACACTTGCGGTGCCTAAGCTTGCTCCCATAGGAAAACAAACAAAAAGATGACAACATTTTTTCTTTAGGTCAGATTTTATTAAACTTGGGTACAGAAAAAATAATGAGGCGTCTACATCCACGGTGTTTTTTTACTTAAAACTGTTATGTCATTACCGCAAGCAGAGTCTATTTAGATTTTTTTTCTAAGCGTTGTTCAACCAAAACTACAAAACAGCTACATTTTTATTTGGATATAATAATAATAATAATAATAACAGTTGGCTTTTTACAGCCTATACAATTTTTATAATTGTGGTAATTAAAGCTTGCAGCTGTCAGGTTTATTGTATTTGAGATGCACAAAGAACAATACTAAATCAATAGAAACCAGACAAGTTATAAAACACAACAAAAACAAACAAACAAATAAATTTATAAATACTACAGGCAAATCTTTGGCCACACGAAGTAATGATATCTGTATGTCAGGAATGGACGTGAATGCACCACTTGTTTCAAACAGCAGCAGCTGGCAGATGAGAGCGAACAGCTGGTCAAACGTGAGTCTACCAGTAAGAACGCACATCGAATGGGATTATTGTCATTAGTATATATTAAATGGTATGTCACATTTGCTATTTTAATTCATAAAATTGTGTTGAGTTTATACTTTAAAGCTTTAATTGACCAGGCAGCTGACCAACCCCCAGGAGGCACCATTTCTAACTATTCGCACGGCTGAGCCTTTTTGCGTTTGGTGTATTTTGGCCCTTTTGGCTTCCGTCGTCACTTGGAAAAGATGGCTGCGCAGGCAGGCAAAGCACTTCTGTGTCTAGGTCGTACTAGTTTTTCTTACATTGGACAGTCAAAACCAGCCAGCAGAGTAACGTACGCCACAGCTTTGTCTGTAAACAGTTCTTCCAGGAACAAAGGTGAGTTTTGCACGAGTCAAAACGTTTATTTATTGCTAATTTAGAACCAGGGATGCTGGGGTTAGCTAGCTAGTATTAGTAAGGTGCTACTACGGCATAGTACCACTTCTTTCCTGTGTTAAGATTAATCGTTCTGCTGGTTTTTAACAAAAACTAACGGGATTTGAGTCGAAACATGTCATTTTTTGCGGTAGTTCTTGTGACGGGTTCTTGGTTGGACGACTAGAATGTTTATGGTCAGAGGTATAACTTAGCTGCTCTGGTGCAGTATTTATTTGTGGTTTTATAATAAATGTAGTCCTGTAAACATAGTTTAAACAGCATCCTGGCTCAGACGCAGCCCTTTGCAGAGGGGTAAAAGTACGGCTTTGTAATTAAGGAGGTCCTAGAAAGAGAAGGTTTGATGAGAAAAACAGTGTTTTATGAAGGAAAATGGTTTCATACTTTTATATCATTATCTTGGAAATTTTCACTTATTTTTGCTTTATTTCATTTATTTATTGAAGACGCAGAGTTCTACTAAAAAGTTACTGTAGCCTTATTTGCTTCAGCTATGGTCTGCTTCTTCAGCTAATTTGACATGAGTTACTTAATGTTTTAATTACTCATTATATTGATGAGTTGCATTTAAAGACCCTTTCCAACAAAAATTGTGCGTTTTAGTTGTTTTTAATATGTTCTGGTGGCCTTTTTATATCAAGAACATTTATCTCATAGTAGCTTTTCTGAGTATTTCTTTATTAGAATCGTCGTTAATCAGAAGCAGATGCAAAAATGCCGTTTGATAAAGGTCGTATTTGTGCCGTAGAGAATACAAGCTCCCATTCTGATGGATCCACTTGCAGACCAATAGATCCACGTACGTCTTTGTTTTCCTCATCCGATCTGGCATCTGGATCAAAACTGTACGGCTGAATAGCTCCATTATTGCTCGCCATTTTTGTTGCGCCGCTAATATTAGGTTTAGGATGTGAAAGTTGGAAGCTGTTGTAAACAGAGAGCTCTCAGCGACTGGTAGGGAGGAGGAGGAGGAGATGGACCTACACCTACACTTCTGCCCCCCAACTTCTAGGCTAGAAACAGCATAATCATAATTAAAAGACCACTGGGAAAGCTTTGAAAATGCATCAAAAGATGATCAGAGTGGAACTTTAACATACTTAGCTTTAGCTTTCAGCATTCACACATACAGATTAGCAGGAATTCTGTTTTTTTTTTCCAGAAGGTGTTTAAATATTATTCGTGGGAGTAAAAGGCTTTTGTTGAGTGAACGGTTTAACAAAATTCAAAAAGTTTAAAGGCTCTATAATACATGTCAGGAACAGCAATAGTCCTAGAATTGAGCCATGAGGAATCCCATCATGCATTTCAAACATACTTTTGTTCCTCAAGCTAAAACTGTTGTGCAAATCAGAAGTTTGAACCAATTTTAAATGTTATAAATAGACTCTGTGACTTGCAGGATGCACAAAAAGGCCATCTGGCATTTGGGTGCATGAATGTCATAGTGGTACTTGAAAGCATCACTAATCCGATGTCATGTAGAGGCTTCTGAGAAAACGCCCACCACTACAGATTATACATTTATGGATAGGAACATTTTAGCAAAACAAATGCAGCATGAATGTATAAAGAAACAAACATAATAGATATTATGAGCACAGCCATAACAACAATCACCTTCCTGTCATCTTACATTTGGGTGGAAGAGAAACTTTAAAGACTTTCAACCTAAAAACCGTAGAGATGAAATTGTCTGAGAATAAAAGTGACCAAATTCAGCTTTACTGTGTTTTGTTTCTGGTTGTAGCAGTTTCTTTTACCACAACATGTTAGTTTTAGGACCTTTGAGTGACAGAATTGTGCATGTCTATGTCACAGACTTGTACAATTATATATTTTAGGTCTGCCAGAAAGAAATGCAAGAGGCACATTAGGGAGAAGACCAAGGAGAGAAGTAAGTGTTTGTTTCTGTTCAGAATATTTTTTCAGATTTACATTCACACAATTGACATTTCTATGCTTAAAATTGTGAAACGGAATTTTCTGTTCCTGTTTGGCTCGGCAGGCAGGGGAGCCCCGGACAGAAAAGATGGCGATGGATCAGGACTGGACTGCGGTTTATCCGGCTGCAACTTCCTTCAGACCAAACTCTGTCCCCCTCCCTGTGAGGATGGGCTACCCGGTGAAAGGAGGTGTACCCCCACAGAAGAAGGGCAACTTGGAGTTAATAAAGGTTGGTTTTTTTGTACGTCATATGGTTGGTAGTTTTAGAATTTGGCAAAATACCAGGTAAAGGATCCAAACAATGGTGTTTTGGGGCGGATATTTGCATCGCTTGCAGCTTCTTAAGGCAAAATTCATTCAGAAACTGTTACTGTGTTGGATATCCAGTGGATTACCATGCTTTGGAAATGGAGTCAGGCGTTCATTAGGATGAGAGGAGTTAATTGTAGCTGGATGGTGTGGGTGGAGCTCTTTTGGCTGCGTGGCCAGCTCTCGTGGCGGCGGTTCTGTGCTGGGATTACTGAGCTGCAGACACCAGCTGCTCCATCTGGACTCCAGCCACTTGCAGATCCACCCGCTTGCCCTCGTCACAGCTGGATCTCGGCAGGACGCTCTGACGCACCGCTTCCACGCTGCAGCGGCTGTAAACCGCTAGCTTGTTTACCTTTAATACATGAAACATCCTAAACTAAGATGAACCTCTGTCCACTCTTGGAGAAACCCTCATACCCATAGAAAGTTGAAGGTTTTTTTATATAACTTTATGCCTTATATAATGCCCTCTGCCCAAAGGATCAAGGGGATTTCCCCCCCCCCTCTCCTGTTTACCATGCCCTTTAAAACCGCTCAATTCAGAACTCCGGCGCTAAGTATCTTAATCTGTGGCAGGTCAAATTCTCTTTGACCTGTGAGCACTTCTGCTTCGTCTTCTACTTGTTCATCTTCCAGATGTCAAACCCAACTGAATCTACAAGGCAAAGGGAGCCACTATGTCAAACATTTCACATAAATAGTTGGATTCATTCAAAGTGATTTGTTGTTTATGTTTTTTTTCCTAGAAATGCTGCCATATTTTTGACTCTGTGGAATGAGTCGGCTCCCTACAGATTTATTTTCAACACTTTTCTTTTTTCATCCGTTTCTTCATTTATGAATAGAATAATAATACCTAATAGGATCTGTGCAAAGCCATTGTTTTGGGTATCAACAATTCTGCAGAGGCTGTTGTGTTGGATTAAAGAGCACAATGATTGGCTTTGAGTTGGAAGGCGAGGGAGGGTAGGAGTTTAAAATGTTACAGCTCTTTAATACCGGTGTTTCCTTTTTTTAATCTACCATCTTTTTCACACTATAAGTCTCTCTGGAGAATAAGCCACAGCTGCCAAAAAGAAGATGAAAATGTAGGAAGTTTTGGTCTTTGATACATGTGTGATTCACGTCATTTATACGTGTTTCTTGCGTTCGTCATTCGTGGATCTGCGCAGATGTCAATCAAGGGTTTTGGTTGATCGGTCTTTACGTGAATTTAGTTTTGAGCTGTTCAAAATTTACAGTCTATGCCTCTTTAACGTAGATTATGCGCACTTATTACAGGATTTTTGCGAGCTGCATATGCAAATTTGTGGCTTTCCCCGACCGTTCCATATATGGACATATGAACGGACTTTTCCTGCATGCACCACCGATGTATAACTTTTATTTTGCACATACGGCTCACGTATCATGTTGAAATTACCTATGACCAGCGCAGTAATCCTGCATGGATCATGTTCTGCGTTGGTTTACATTTTCTTTGTCTGGTTTATTCCTACATCTTCTGTGGTTTAAATGTAGTGAAACATCTGTGAACTTGTCACACAAAGACTGCAACTTTTCTCACTTTTTCCACGTATGACCAATTTTCATCCGTGCACTATGGGTAAATGTACTGTGTGACACAACCTTCACACGCTGGCAGCTTGCCATGGCGTCAGTTACCTCGCCAAAGTAAGACCTCTAAAGACTGGTGTCATTCCATGTTTTTCAGAAAACATTTGGGGCAAAAATGTTCAGGAGTAAATAATTAGACGTGTTAAAACCCTTTATCAGAAATGCCTTCTATGTTTCAGATCCCCAACTTTCTACATTTGACCCCAGCAGCCATCAAGAAGCACTGTGAAGCGCTGAAACGTGAGTTGAGTCGAGCCGCTTCTGTCACGGTGACATTTGGTCTGTAGCTGATGAGAACACGTCGTTCAGCTTTCTGCACAGAGTGGCCCTCCGCCTTGGACACGGAGCCCAAATGTGACCAGCAGTTTCCAGTCAAAGTAGAGAGCAGAGACTTTGTGTCTGCTGGTCCTTCCATCAGGAACCCTGCAGCTCGCATCGTTCAACTCTCAGTGAGTCTCTGCTCTGCTTTTTCACTTCATACATAACAACTCCTGCTTTGTGTGGCGTCTGTGGACGCCAATGCCTGACATCCAACTAGAGATTAGAGTGTTATAGGGATGCGCATTGATCCGCTGACATCAGAAATGGGAGACATTTATTCTCCGACCTCAGTCACTGCATCCAGGAGTCTACAGATTAATAACTATGGAGACGTTTTGGACGTTTCAGCTCCGTCTTTTCCGTCCGCTTTTGCTTATTTCTGTTTAAATCAAACAATTCTCAGAGGCAAAAGTGACTCTTTAGCTTTGACATATTTGCTGAGACATTTTAATCTTCCTCTTAATCCCCAACCAGCACTAATCCATCAATATGCAGGCCTCTCATCAGACCAGAGCCACATATGTAAACAAAACATACATTTGATTAGAACAGGACACTGAAGGTGAAGCAGCCATGAATCCCTAAAGCTGAATTATTCAGGGTGACCCCAAACATCTCATATAGTCTCTAGAGTCAACTGATGCAGTCGAGTACAAGTTTGACCTTTTTTGTTTTGTTTCGTATGTCAGGAATTTCTTAGTATTTTTTTTTAGATATCCAACAAAAAAAACCTCCTCAGACTTAATCAAGCATCACTTGGAGCAAAGTGTCCTTCACACATTTATTATTCTCCCAGCCAAAGTGTGTCCGTCACTTTTCCTGTTAATCACCAGCCATCTGCTCCGCTGACACATTGCCTTAGATTATATCAGCAAGGTAGGAACCACACACTAATCCAGGTGGATTAGATCGGGGAATAGATTAGACGGCAAATCTCAGCTCAGTGAAATTCCAAATCCTGAACGGACCCAGTCAGTATCCTTGAAAGTTGAACACTTGATGGACTCAGGGACTTCAAAAACTCTGAATCTGGACCTTTATTTTGCATCTTTTTTAACTGAACCTTTGGGTCGAAACCCTAAAAATAAAACCCTGTAATGAAGATATAATCTGCTCTCCGTCATCTCTGCATGGGGGTGGGGGGGGGGGATTGTGGGCCAAAGCGTGCATCCCCTAAAGACTAAATATCACTTTAATCAAAACCAAAAAAAAAAGTCAGTCAGTGTAAAGGCAGACATTCATGGACTGTGCACTTGCAGAGAAACGTAAGCTGCTCTAAAATAACCACATTTTGTGATAGATTTCTGTCTGGACTGTTAAGTGCATTTTCTCCCATAATCCCATGTCCTCTGCTTCTAAGATCAAGCTGTCCAGTTTGAACTTGGATGACCACGCACGCAAGAAAATGCTCAAACTTGTTGGTGAGAGATACTGCAGAGACACGGATGTGCTCACCATCAGAGCCGACAGGTAAACCGACGCCTCAGGTTACGTTCAAACATGTTCAAGAACGCGCTAGTACCGCCACCCAACGCTAGCACATGTACCTCTTACAGGTTAGAATGTGAAAGTGGTGCAAATCTGGTGACTTTTGCTTTCACAGCTCCATTCTGATATGTGCAATTCAGTTTCATTTACAGCATAGTTGTCTTAACAGGCTTCTCTAGTTGAACAAAACATAAAGTCAGTTATAAAATAGAAAAGCTGATTGCTTTTGTAAACAGACTAGACTGAACTGGATATCCCCGTCCTTAGATGCTCCTCCTCGGTAAGGAAAAACTCCCAAAAAAATACAGATTCCAGGAAAAGAAAGAAGAAAGCTCAGGGGTCTCCACATGGCGGGATTCCTCTCCAAGGACAGACAGCCGATGTCTTGGCTTTTAGAATCGGAATGAGCTTATCCAACTCTACAACTACACATGATGCATGAAAGATAGAGTCCAGAAACGGACTTAAAAACCAGCATGAGCCTAAGTGTGACTGCGAGAATTTTGAACACAGAAGTCGACGTGAATTTACATCGACTTAAAGAGTTAAACTAAAGAAAAGGGTATGAAATAAATGTGTTTCAACGCTCTAATGTTGCTCCTCGTCTTCATCAGCTGCCCACTGAGACAGCAGAACTACGACTATGCCATGTATCTGCTGACGGTTCTCTACCACGAGTCTTGGGTAAGTTAAGCATTTGTGCCCCCCCCCCCCCCCCACACACACACACACAAATGTCTCCTCCTTCACCCAACTCCTTAATGTGTTCATTGAAATTCCTGTTGGTGTCTGAGCTTTGGTTCTCTGACCTTTTAGGGTTTTTTTTCTTCAACAAGCATTTGTCCAGTTAAAGGCCAGCTGCTTGCTGCTTTGGGCTTCTGTCACTTCCAGCCTCTTCATACTTTGAGCTATTGTTCTAACTTCAGAATTCAACTTTAAAATAAGATGCATTTTCTTTAGAAACTTGGCAAACTGCAGCCACAAGTCTGATGAAAATAGTGTTTTTGACATGTTCTTGTGTCATTTTTCTGATAATGGAGGACATATATAAAAAAAATATTGCATTTCTTTATAGAAATCATGAACAATATGATAGAACACCATGGAAAAAGCTTGTAGCAGTCACACAGCTGCTACAGTCAGCAGGCCACAAGCTCTGCTTCATTCTGATGAATCCACTTGTAGACAAATAAACATCTTTGTTTTCCTCGTCTGAGCTGGTATCTGGATCAAACTGAATGGCTGGATAGCTCCAATTTACTCTCCATTTTTAAAAATGATAGGTTTGGAGTGTTGGAGCTGTTAGCTAGCAGGAGAGAATGTAGACGTAGAGCTCTCAGCAGCGGGGAGGGAACGTGGGTGGAGTTACTTCTCAACAGGAGTCCTGTCCACAACTCAGGTGAATTTCTATTCAACTCCTGCTGCTCTGCAGAAACTATGTCCTAGAAAACACCAGGTGTTATTAAAAGACCAATAGGAACACTTTAAAAATAAGTCAAAAGATTATCAAAATCTAAAATCCTCTTTACAGAATGAAATTCCTTAGAAGTTGCTTTTTTATTTTTTTTATGCATTTACACATTTTTTACTTCATCTTTTAGGTATTTCTGGCAACAAAAGTTTAGCCTCATTGATTTTAGAATAAGCGCTGGGTAATACTGCCAAAATACTAAATCTGTTTTGTATAAATTTATAAGATATTTTGATTAACAGTTTAATAACACTAATTTAAATCATTTTAAAACCCATTTTATCGGGTAACCTTTCACACAACTAGTTATAACTTCATAAGTATTTTCTTTTCATTTGAAAAGAAAATACTTTAAAGAAAGTCTTGAGATTAGGGCTGCACGATATGAACAAAACTTGCGATGTGCGATATTAGTGATCAGTATTGCGATAACGATATAATTTGCGGTATATAAACAAATAGCAAAACAACCAAAAACATCATTACCATTTCATTGCAACAGTTTAAAAAAATGATACTCCAAATGACTCTTGTTGACGTAGGAGGCAAACATCTAACATAAAAGGGCTCATCTGATTGGTCAACATCGGAAAGGGTCCATCCGATTGGTCAAATGCATAAATGGATTTATTGGATTTGTTAAATGCTTCAAGCTGCCATAGGATTGTATTAGCACATTTAAGGTAACCATTTATTGTGATTTTTGCTGACTTTTGCAATATGGATATTGCACTGCTTGATATTGCGATAACGATAAATTTGCGGTATATTGTGCAGGCCTACTTGAGATTAAATTGAAATAATAAACATTGAATTTCTAACAAATTAATTATCAGTTAACTTTTTTTCTGAATCCAGCCTTAATCAAAACCACGATGAAGCTGCTGCCTGAATACCTGTGGACTGTTTTACTTAAAAAGGCTCTTCTTAAGAACACAAAAACAAAACTAACTCCTTCGATCGTTTCTATTCTCTCCATCGTTTAAATGCATCTGGCAGAAAAGTGGCGTAAGCTTTTAGCAAAGGAGAGGTCATTCCTCCTGCCCAGTGGTCTGAGAGGCCGGGTCCATTAGGGAGGAATCAGAGATGAGTTGGCAGAATAATCGATGTGACATTTCTCTACAGCTAAGTGGAAAACGGACTCTGAGATCAGGTGTCGACCCGACACTCCTTCACATTAAAAGCCCCATGAGAGCGGCCCGTCTTCAGGTCTTCGCTCCAGCACGAGCGTCTGCCCTGGTTGTGTAACTTCTGCCTTCAGGACGACCACGGCAAAGATGTTTGGGGACTTGAGTCAGGAAACGGAACACTGTCCAGTGGCCTTTAGGACGCACAATAGAAGACACAGTGTTTGTCGAGCAGACTGCTGGAAGAGGGACCAGGCTGTAACGCAAGAACACAAAGAAAGCACCTGTTGCAGCCGCTGATGTGATAGCATCTGCTCGCTGGAAGAGCGGGAACGCCGCCTCTAAAGTCCAGTCCTTTACTGCGGGGGGGCGGGAATGACTGCTTCAACCTTTACCTCTTACCAAAGCAAAGAGAGGGACGAAAAAGACGATCAGGAACACTGACGGCCCATGTTGTCAAAATGACGCCATGAATGACCGTTTTCCTCCTTTTTTTTGCACGTTCCCCCCAGATCAGAGCAGACAAAACCAGGTTTAGATATTTACAGCTTTGGCATTTATTTGCAGAAACTTAGATTCCAGCAGAACAGAGTTCAGGTCCCGCCTTGCCTTCAAGTCCCACTCTAAACCTCTGTATTGTCAAAGCGTTCCTACTTGTCTTTTAATTATGGTTATGCAGTTTTTAGCTAAAAAACAAACCAAAACAACCTGTCCTTTAATAATCTTTTTCAAACTACCTTTTTGCATCTGCTCTGATTCAAAACAATTTAAAGAAATGCCCTTATTTTTCTCTGTTCTCCATCAGAAAATGCTACAAAAACATTAAAACCCCATTTGTCATCAGAGTGGGTCTTTAGCGGTTTGCAATGTTCTCCAGGAAAGATAGTGACAGTAGATCCACAAATACACATGAAGACATCCCATCAGAATGGAACGTATCCATTCTACTCCAATGAAAGTAATCGAACTTTATGCACATCTTTGTTTTTTTCCACAGAAAATGGAGCCATGGGAGGCTGAGAAGACTGTGGCAGACATGGAGGAGTATATGTGGGAGGACAGCCCATCCCAAAAGAACATTTTAGACCTGCTGATTCGCATGAAAGGAGATGGGCAGGAAGCACGGGAGCAGCTGCTGGAGAGGAGGGACGTGCAGGAGTACAGGGACTCCGTCACGAGGCTGAAGAACGAAGGAGGGAGCGAGAGCAGCATGCAGCAGTACAAGGAGGCCGTTAAGAAAGTCCTCAACCTGGAACAAGGACCTGTCTAAATACACGCTGTGCTTGGATTTCTGAGGAATCAAACATCTCACTCAAGGCAAATCATATGTGTGCATCCTTAAGGGTAGAACGGTCATGTAAGGTGGATATTATGGCTGAATACAAAAATAAAAGCATAACACGCATGTCCTACTGTACATACTTCTGTACGTTCAAAGCGTTTGTGGAACAGAGTTTGTGTTCCACACTCCTCAGGTTCAGCAGCAGCTCTTCCTTCAGTGAAAGGACGCTTTCAGCAGCAGGGTTTTGAACTCTTCTACTGTTTCAATATTTGGTCCCCCGTTTGATTTCTGTGGTAATCTGGCAGGTTAACGTTATAGATATGAGGGAAAAAGTTTACATATTAAATACAAGTTGGAATTAAATGCTGGTAGCAGATCAGACAAACAGCTAATGTTTATTAAAAGTTAAGCAGCATGGAGGTTGAATAAAATGACAACTTTGAAGCAACAGCAGCTACTGTGTAGATTTGTGTACAGGTTAAATGACTGCACAGTCCAGAAGGGCCCGCTGGCTGTTCCTGCTGTCCCCTCTGCTTAATGTCATGTTCTGGTCCACTGCACCGCCGTGGTTTCAGTCTTCACACAGGTGTCATCCACATTTGTGAACCAGTAAGGTGGGGCTGCTTCCTGTAAGGAGCTCCTTTGCTTTTTAGCAGCTCCTTCTTGTTCAGATCCACGTTCCTACGGCCATTTCACAAGTTTCCATCGCTTCTCGGAGTAAATAAAACGAGTAAAGACGGTTTCTGATTGTTTAAGGAAAACCAGTTCCAGTTTGAAAAGCACTGAAAAAAGCAAATGATCCCCCTCCTGCTAGAAAAGTGCTTCACCCTCAAGCTACGTTGAAGAACGAGCATCCTTGAATGCATCTTTATCCCATGATGTTCCTACTGGACAAGCAGGGAGGGGCGCCTCTTCCTTTTTCTACTGTTTACTCTCGCACGTCCACCCCCTATAGAAGAGGCTTGCTGTGAAATATAATGTAATCTCTTTTCCGATATCTGAAAGACTCCGTGTCGTATTATTCAAACCCCAAATGTTCGTTTCCCCTCCATGATCAATTTTCAAACAGTTGCCACTGGATGCTCACTGAATGACCACACGTTTTGTAGGTAGAGCCGAAAAACAATCATAGAAACCTGCTACGCGTGAGCGGGAAAGCGCCCGTTGACACGGACCTCATGCACGCACGTCGTAGAGGCCGGTGTGAACCTCGCTTCAGAGCAATATTAGCCAAAGCTGTCCTGTTTCTGCTTCAGTCTCGCCTTTGTGCTGCTGATGAGCGAGCAGCAGTCGTGGAAAGGATTCACTCTTCTGGTGGTGGTCTTTTCTGGTTGGATGGGGTCTGTTTTCATCAGGCAGAACGTGGAGAGAACCACATTCTTCTACTGAACTGTTATTGGAATTTTTAAGCGAAAGTCTGTTTAAAGAACTCATTTTTAAACCCGATCCTACTGTTGAAGGCCGCTCTCTTCCCTGGTCTCCGCCCTCAGCAGCTCTCTCGGACCAGCACATACTTGATGAGGCGCATGGAGCCTTTCTTCCCTCTCCATGATGTGCGGTAGCGGCCCATCCTCTTCTTCTGACCTCTCCAGCTCACCAGCAGCAGAATGGAGCAGCAGCAGCTCAGCAGCACCGTGACACAGATGACCACTGCAACCAGCAACGTGTGAGCGGCCATGTGCCATCCAGCCCCAAACTCCGTGTCCTCGTCCTCTCCTCCCTGACCTTCCTCACTGCCTGCAGTGTGGTTCCTCTCCAGGCTGCCCGCCGTGTCATTGACATCCTGAGAGCTAGTCGTGAGAATGAAAGCAGTTGAGGGGCTGTTGGTCACCTTGGGGGGCGTGAGGGTGGAGTGATAGACAGTGGGAGCTTGAGCAGTTGCTGTGGGGAAGCCTGGAGACGTCTCTGGCTGGCGTCTGGACGTTGCCGTGTTTGACAAACAGGGGGAAGCGGGTGTGACGGTTTGAGCGTACCTTCCTAAGGTGGCTGGAATCTTTTCCGTGGAGGCAGCTGAAGGGACCGCTGTGACCTTTTCTTCGGCCGCGGTGGCGTGCGCTCCTGTTGCTGGCGGCTTAGCCGTGGCTGCAGACGTCAGCGGCGGCACTGCAGGAGCAGGGCGAATGAACTGGCGTTTGTCTGACGGCAAGGCATCCGAGGCGTTGATCCGGCTGTAGTGATGGGGCAACACACGGACGTTGGACGAGAAGTATTTCCCAAACACCAGCAGATCAGGATCTGCACCTAGTGCATGGAGAAACGCATTCATCTCAGGTTACTGACAACATCTCATATACAGTATTGCAGGATCTATGAAACAATAAAAACCAATGAGTTTTTTCATTTTAAAAGTGAAGGAGCCAAAAAAGTGCATCATAAACAAAGTGACTCTTCAGGGGATTTCAACTGGGAGGTTACCTCTACAGAAACAATATTTTGATTATGTCCACACATTAAAGACCCCTGCTTTTACTTTTCTTATCAGTATTGTGTTTAGGTTTACTGCTTTATCACACTTCAATGTGGCTGGAAAAACTCAGAGGTTTTTGTTTTTTCTTTTTTGAAGCACCGTTGAAACACCTGAACAGTTTCAAAAGTCCAGGTTCAGCTACTTTTAGCAGTGTCGGAAACAAAAAGCACTTTATTTTCTCAGCCATATTCATAAAAACATATTGGTTTATATATATATATATATTGAGTGTTGAAAAAAAAAAAGTCTTATTTACCCAAAGAAAAGCACCATGAATTTGCTTGGGTGAAAAGCAAATATATGCGACACAGTGGCAGTGCTTAGTGCTCCCATTATTAGATAGAATGTATTTTGGTGTCATTAGATTACCATATACTCTCTTAAAAAATAGTGAAATATTGTCCCTGGTACGGTCTTGGGCTAAGTATCGTATCGTGACATGTGTATCAGGATAAGGATTGCATCGCCTGCCAAAACACACCCCTAGCAGACATGTGCTAGTAAACAATAGCAAAAGAAGAAGCCCCTCCCTTCTTGTCCAGTGTGAACACCTCAGACTTCATCGTTCAATCGTTCAAGAAGCCGCATTTAACCAGCGCCTCACATGCCCGGTGTGAACGGAGCTTCAAAATGAAGAAAGAAACGGGTTAAAGACCTGCCTGAATTCATCTTGAAATCAATTTAGTTCGTTTTTCAGATTTATAACCATTAATTCTTTTATTTACTCATTCTACCATGAATTGAATCATGCTTTGAAAAAAGTTTTGGCTCTACAAGTTTGCACTTTCAGACAATAACTGTTCATTTATGCTAAAGAAAAGAAAAAACTTCTCAGTTTTGCAATGAAACTCCACATAAACAACTGATGCTTGTAGGGCAGTTCTGCGAGTTACCCTTTGTGATGTTATAGAGGACAACGTTGCCTCTCTGGGTCAGGATGCAGCTCTCCAGTGTGGGACAGTGCAGATGGAAGCAGTTCTGCTTTTCTGGACTGGTTTCGTACTGGAACGCGGCCAGGTTGCAAGAAACTGCAGGACAACAGGTGGGGATGACGTCACCAGGAAACAACTAAACAAAATAAAACAATACAAATCCCGTGAAACTCACAATTCTGCGTCAGGCAGCAGGTGCGGCTGCATTTCAGCGCCGTCTCCTCCTGGTAGAGGTTGAGGAGCCGCGCTCCTCTCCTCTGGGACTCCTCCAGGTCGATGAAGATCCCGGGGAACCGGCGGATCCAGCAGTTCTGGTAGTAGGTGGTGGGGGAGCACCAGGACTCCGAGCCGCTCAGCAGACTCAAGGCGGCCAGCAGGCCCCATGCGACGTTCATGGCGCACAGTGAGAGCCACGACTCAAAAGACGACAGCCGGACGACACGCACATGTTTTGGAGCTTCACCCCCACAGGACCACACTGCCTACCTGCCGGTGGCCACCTTCAAGTAAATTAGGCTCCAGGTGTGAGGCGTCTGCTGACTTTAGGGGGTGGAGCCTCGTGTGTGCGCGCGCGCGCGCGGCGTTTAGACTCACTGACTCTTTGGTTTTTTGATCATTAACCCAGAAAAGTCTACTACTATTATATAAATTCACTTTTTTTAAACCCTTTGATCCAACCCATAAAAATTATTTAGCAATTAAAAAAAAAAAATTAAGTGGCTGGGATAGCCTCCGGCAGCCCTGTGACCCTGAAAGGAAACAAACGGAGGAAGATGAATGAATGAAAATAATTATAAACAGATTTTTCCTCCTTTTAACACATAAAGTAATGATTTTAAAAAAATGAGCAACAATAGATGCATTATTGTAACCATAATATTCTGAAAATGAAAACTTTACCAGATTAAGATGCCCAAATTCCCACCAAAACCCCTGAATAGTTCACTATTTAGCGCGTTTGCCCTTATGTAGTGCTGTCTGAATCTACAATTCCAAAATCAAGTGCCCTAGAAATTTCCCAGAAGTCTCTGCGAAAAACTAGTGTGCATCAATGCTCACTACATCTGCGAATACAGACCACAATGCATAGCATCGGAAGAAGTTTTGCTAAAAAATGTATTAAATAATTCTCGCAAAACAGTCATATTAATTAGATTTTAACTTTGTGAAATCTATGACATCATATCCGCCGCTAAAAGAACAAGTCGTGAGCATGGTGTCCGAATTGCTTTTAAAAACCCAGGGCTCCACATAGTGCTGCACTATATAGTTTTTTTGTAGTTGGGGGTTAGAGTGGGAATTCGGACACAACCAAAGTGTTTATGAGAGCCCTTTTACTGCCCCTAGTGGAAGGATGATGAACTACAGGAGAGAAAACATGAAGCATGTTCTATACAATCTTTTGAGTTTTTAAGGAAAGTTTAGATTACGAGATAGGGATCTCAGAAATGCATGGTTATATAGGTTTAAAATGTTATAAAACAAGACATTTTGGCAATGTAACAACTTATTTATTTAACAAACAAAAACCTCCATAGTGTGTATGAGAACCATACACAGTCACACCTGAAAGCTGAACCTGAAACTGCAGCTGTCTGACGGCATGTTTCCATTGAAAAGACAGGTCCTGTATTTTTGAAGGAGCTTGAGAAACATTTGTACTATATTTGTGCCATCCAGACCTGAGAAGATCCGGAATTACACTTGAATCCTCAACGGACGCTTGGCGGTAAGTACAGACAACATCTGCCGTCAACGTACAAAAGCTTTGTCTGGTTCAAGTTAACAGTTAGATTATGTGCCTCAGTCTGTAGTCAGATACTTGTCAATCAAAGACAAGAAGACAAAACAACAGTGAACATCAAACTGTGAATACAATTTCTCTTTAAAATCCTTTCAGCCACTCTGTGATGAGCAGATGAATATGGGGCTGTACATAATCACTGAAATCTTTAATGACAAAAAAAAATACATTGGCACCAGAAGTGAACTCCAATGGATGTGCAAAAGAGGAATCCTCCATGTTCTTTAAATTGATTTATTTGTAACTTCTCCCCGCTCGCTTATACTTATGTAAGTCACTAGATGGCAGTCTGAGGCAGCCGATCTCTCCTGTCGCAAACATACTCTGAACATGCATGCATGACAAAAAAATGGACTTCAAAAACAAGCTCTAGTAAAATGCGACAAACACCAGCAGTGATAACTCTGACATGCATGATTCGAAGGCCGTGGTTGGCTCCTTTGGTACAGAAACCACAGTGTATACTCCTTCATCCTTTTCACATCCAGCCTCCTTCTGCTTCTACGTCTCCCAGTCCAGCTCCTCTTCTTGCTCTCGCACACGCTCGACGCTGCCAGTGTTTCTCTGGACTCCTGACCGACTCGACAGATTTCAGCTCACGGAGTCGAGGGTTTTGGTGTGGTTGCTAGCAGGTGTGCTACAAAGAGCTGGCAAGTCCCACCAGTGGCTCTGTGTCAGTCTTTGACTAGCCTGTAAATATGGTGCTGTGCGCCGTGCTCGCTGGTGGACACCTCGAAGACGTATGCTATGCACAGCAGGGTCTCCAGTGTGTCCCTGTTAGTCACCACCTGTAAGCACACACAAGCGAGCCCATTCTTCATCTGCAGAGTCATGTCTTTACACTCTTTCTTCTTAGAAACATGCCAATAATAGAGGAGGAAAAGCTCCTACTATTTATAAAAGTACATAAAAGATATAAACCATTGATTCTTCACCAACTCACCACATATAAAGTCTTAAAACTTCCTAAGGCTTTGTATTTAGATTCTGAGTGTCTGTGAAAAACAAATGTCACCCAAAGTTTGAGCATTTTCCTCTTTGGATTGAGTAAAACGTTAGTTTTGCAAAATGAAACTGCTTTTTAAAAAGCTTTTCATGACAAAAAAACATTTTCAAACGGGACAGTGCATGCAAAAACACATTGCACTTGTTTTACTAACTGCATGCCTGTGTTAAACGGGCAAAATATTACCACTGATGCATATGATTCTGGCACAACGCGAGGGGCATTAAAGGCAGATATGGAACCAGTCACAATAATAAAGGCTGACATTAATAGCATCTTCCTATTTTCCTCTATTCTTCAAAGTCCCACTTTTATCTTGAATGTTTCTTTTGAACAAAGTCTGCTCTTCTCCTGTCTCCAAGTTCTGCCTGTTGCATTCTGGGGCAGCTGATGAGAGCCCCAACTGCTGCCTGTACTCAAACTTTGATTCTTTTAGTAAATCACTGCAAATCCTAAATGTGTGGGATCTCTTTCTACGCAATCTTTGGCACTTTTTAAGGAGGTTCTTTGTAAATCAGTCATTGTGTCAAACTTTGACAACTAAATGCAATGGCAGCTAGAAATATGGGTTCTGGAGCTTTTAAGCCCCACTCCAATCATCTTTAGATCTATCGTAAATGTGTTTCTGTGGTCTTTTAGTTTTAATGATGACGTTTTTAGCCAATATCAATAAACCTGTGTTGCTTTGTAGGACAGTTTGTGCGGCAAGAGCAGCAAGAGTTCATCATAAATTTGCTTCTGAATGTTTGGGTAGGACTGTTGGCACAGAACAAACCCCCCTTTCCCCTTCCCGTCACTGAAAATGAAGACGTGCATGGAACTATTTGTCTGCAGGTGGATGCATCAGAATGGAGCGGAGCAGGGAGCTTGTATTTTCTACGGCACAAACGCTTTTTCAAACGGCCTTTTCTTCTCTGCCCCTGATGGACAACAATTTGACAAAAACATATACTCAGAAATACAATTTTAGGCTACATTGTCATTTCATATATCCTCTATCATGAGAAAAATGCCACACGAATGGGTTAAAAACACCCTTTTCATTTTTTAACAGTGACAATGGAACAAACATACATCTGTGCTTAATGCTCGTTAATGCTGTGATTAATCGTTGCACTATAACATACGTGTCTTTGTATATGCTGTCCATATACAAGCTTATGAGGTGTTCAAGGTTAATAGGAGCTAAATCAGCCCATTGAGATGCTGCAATGTGGTCGCCAATTCAATTCCGTTCTTTTTATAAAGCCCCAATTGACCACAGAGGTCAGTGTGGGCTCATTGTCATCTGGCTCCTTCTACAGGAATGTAGTCGTCAGTCGAAGGAACACAAATGCCTTTGAACCCTGTTGTCGTGGACCACTCGGTTACTATAGCGATACACTCCTCTCGGTTCACTTTGGCCTCAGTGTCCGTTGTCTGAGGCAGACAGAGGCTCATTCAGAAAACTTGCTGCAGAAAGGGTGATATGGACTGTGAGAAACAGCATAAAAGCTCGCGCTTCTCTAGGCTTAGCTTTAAATAATGTCTGAACAAAAAAGTCTAAAGAACGCAGACACTTCTTCTCCAAAGAACCCGTATAGAGTGATGTGAAAAATGAAGGTTAAGGAGTTTATTTTGGTTCTTGAGCTCTTTGCAGTCAATGACTTATCTGCAGAGTATGAAGCTAGCTTCGTGCTTTAGTGTTCGTCCGTCTGCTGGAGGATGTCTACTTGCAATACAGCTTAAAACAAAACTAAAGAACAGCCTCTTGAATCCACGGCCTAATGTCAGACAGATCTGTTCATATCAATTTTAAAAACTTTTTACAGGCATTTAGGCTGAATCTTTCATAAGCCTAAAAAATAATAAGAAGTGGTGAGATTAGCAGAAACCTTTCTCCTTTTATTTTCTATATGTATTTCATTTCCTACTACTTTTAATCCCTCTGATCCCCTTTTAGGAAGATATTCATCATTCAACCTGATCCAAAACACTTAAAGCAAAATATAGGCCATACTAATGCTGACTTACCTGCACTTATTTCCCTAAAAAACACAACATGTGGGACTTTTTACAATTTAAAAAAAATTTTGTTTAAGTTGGGAGAGAATCAACAAATATGGATTTCATTACAAACGCTCCAAAAAAATAAAAGAAAAAAACTAAAATTATGGTCACAGCATGTTATTTTCTTTATGTTAACTCATCTTTTCTCCGGACAAAGTGTAGAAACAGCAAAGACAGTGTTTCAAACTGAAGAGATTCAGTAAATAAGGACAGGCCTAGAAAGGAACCACGTTTGTATGTATCATTAAAGAAGGAACTCTTCAGGTTACAATCCTCATCGTTATTGTCTGTAACCACTAAGGACGTTGTGCAATAATGGCTTCAGCTTAAACCTTTACTGCTTAAAGCTCTTCATGGTTTTCTGTACAGAGTTTTTTAGTGTTCACAGCCATACTAGAGTTTTAAGATCTACCAACCAGTATCAGCTTTAGCCCCCAGTTATGGATTGATATTCCTCCATGATATCAGACCTGAACAGCTTTGATTGTCAACCACAGACTTACCTTTTTATGATGTTAGCTGGTGGCAACTTATCTTCTTTCTCTTGTTTTACCCAATTCTTATCTGTCTCTTATGTATTTTATTGTCTCTTGTAATTTTATGTTGTTATTTTTAGAACTCGCTCAGTCCCTTTTGGGGTCACCGGGTTGCTGGAGCACACTTCAGTAATGTTGGGCGAAGGTGGGGTACACCCTGACCTGCTGACCAATCTGTTGCAGGGCCACACAATCAGACACGCACACCAACTTAGAGATGCCGATTAACCTGTGAAGCATGTTGGATTGTGGGAAGAAGCCGGAGCACCCCGAGAAATCTCACACATGCAAACTCCACACAGGGAGGTCCCAGCCAGGATTTGAACCAGGGCTTTCCATTCACAAGTCTGGGATTTCTGTGCTTTGAAAGTGTCCTGCTGCCTCATATTTGATAACTTAAGGCAACTTTTTTTGCTATTACTTTTTGTTTGGGTGTTTTTATCAAAGAATATCAGTAGTAGAGTTTGGTTTTTGCTTCTTGAACTCAGGTGACTCATAATTAATTGAGCTGATCTGTACTGCTAGTGTTTTTTTCCTGTGTCTTCTTCCAATCATCAGTGTTATGTAACAGTACAGCGTGAAGAAAGTTATATTAAAAGCACTTTCCATGTATCACAGCGTGCATGAGGAGTGTAACCGTAGAAACGCAAACACACCCCACCTCTCCAGCGTGATCAGTATGTACCTGTAGGATGGTGAAGTTTTCCAGTACGCTGTTCATCATGTACTTCTCCGGCAGATGCTTCAGCTTGTGAATGAAGTTGATCATGTATTCACACAACGGGGATCTGTGGATCCGGAACACGTAGCGCCCGTTCTCGAAGCGCGCGTACTCCGTCTGGGGAGGGAAGACAAGCAGCTGAGTTCAAACCAGCTCGCAAAAATTTTGACTGACAGAAAACAAAACAAAAAAACATACACAAACGAAGAAAAATAATCCATGTGACCCACTAAAACGCAAATGGATGCCTTAGATCTATGTGATAAGCTGTAATGTGAGTAATGCAATATACCTAATGCAGCATATGGCATGCCACATTTGACAATAAACATATTTCTCGTGGCAACCATAATCAAATGATGAAGCCATTAGATATCATCATGTGGCTTACGGAGGCAGATGGCTCAACCGAGGGACGTGTGTGTTTGTGTATTTATGTTGGACAATCCGTCAGCGGATAGGCAGGGGCAGGGCGATGACCTTACATAGTTAACAGGAAATTTAGGGCTTAGTCAGGCTGGGGAGATTTGTGAATCAGCTTCCTGACCAAAGATCAGCTGTAACTGACTGGAATCAGCAGCAGTTATTCACTCAGGGAGATGGCAGTGGTTTTCGATGCAACCCTTTAATATCAAAATATCGCTCCTCTATTACCTAATATATGCAGTCTGTCATTCTCTTGAGGTATTTTTCATCTGAAAGACTTTTTATTCTTTAACCCTCGTGCTATCTTAGATGACCCCACCCTTACATTGACGTGTTCTCCCTACCATGACAAAGGTGGATAAAGGTGGAAAGATTTCATGTAATCCATGGACACCAGTGAAGATCACAAATCATTGAAGAAAAAAGGTTCAGAGCACTGTCTAGTGGGTCTAGATGACCCAACTCCTAATGGTAAAGTGCCTAGGATAGCACAAGGGTTACAAGTCCTAGAATAGCGGTAAGGCCCTGGACAACTCGATCCAAGGAAGCTCCCATTAAAGCAAAGTCTTACCTCCACTTTCTCAACAACCTGTTTGCCAAAGGAGCACACTTTGGTGGATGAGGTGATAACCATGTTGTCAGAACTCTCATACTGGCTGGACACGCCATAAAAGAAGTTGCTGTCGTCTTGCAGGTTTACACTCAGGTCCGCCTTAAAGACAAAATAGAAAGCTGAATAAACACACTTTTTTTTTTTTTAAGAAAACACAAGCAACTACGTCAGTCTAACAAAGTTGATTGAATATTTTCATGTGCACTATCCACTGCAGATTAAGTCTTCTAATCCCTACTCTGAAATAATTTCACATAATTTAACATTCACACACTTGGTCGTAAGAACCTGAATTATGGGATTTGTGGACAAGGTAAATCTCAGAGTGAACTAACATTGGACCTTGTTAAAAAAAACTAAAACCCCTTTTTATGGAAAAACCTTGAGAAAGATCCTTCCAGACCCTCCACTGGTGTATACTAATATAGCGCTTTTTCTACCCTCCTTGAAGATTCAAAGTGCTTTACAGTCACAGTTCCATTCTCTTATTCACACACACACTCTGGCATGTTGGGTTCAGTGTTTTGCCCAAGGACAGATGGACACATTGGCAAACAGGGCAGGAACTGAACCTGTGACCTTCAGGTCAGAGGTCGACCCCTCTGACCGGTAGTTTCTGATCAGATCACATCTGTATTTTAGATATTGTGGATCATTTAGAGTTTAACTCTTGTTGGAATTCGCCTTCTGTTTAGAGGTCCAACAAGGTTTTCTTTGATCATTCTTTTCTTGGAGCATGACGTCACCACACTGTATTCACTATGAGCTACTTCCTACAGAAAAAAGGGGATAATTGTGGCAATAAGATTTTTATTTTCACTGAACATGCTTTCAGCGTGTTCTTGAACACGTCACATGCCCAGTGTCTGCGTAGCATCAAACTGCTTTTTTTCTGTTTCTTTGTAAACTTCGATGGTTTCAGAAATTTTGTGAATCTGGCTGAAAGTGTTGTCGTAGGACATTTTAGTTTGGGGTATAATACTCCACAGTCTATGTCCAGGTATTGGAGGATAGCACCATCACCAGTCATCAGCCGGATTTGTTTTTTTTTACATGCGCTCTTCACTTCTACCAGCTGCAGTTACAAAAATCAAACAATAGGGGATAAATAGAGGCATTGTGGACTGAAAAGCTGTATCAACGATTCATGTAGGAGTGCAAAGACAACAATGGTTGATATACACGAAGGAGGAAGCACCAGCGCCACTTCAGGAGGGTCATAATGGACAGACATTTGAACAACAGCCTCTGGCCATCAGTAAACAGCCTTTATGATTTCAATATTTGCTCCATCACAACTTATTTCACAAATGGGTTTCTCTTCTCCTGATTAGCAAATTACTGCTTTCATTAAAGAAAACAACATCTTCATTAAACTATCTACCTTGAAGCAGGCAGATGAAGCCCTAGATATGGACAACAATGATATACAATAGTTTTTTTAGTTTTGATCATCATCAGCCACAAAGAGAAAACCAATGATTTACAAAGTTAATCTTTCATAGGGATCTAAGCTACACAGCACAGGGTCTTAATGTTTGTATTAGTAGTTTGCGATCTGCATTAAACATTTCTTCATTACACACTTCTCCCGCTAGCTTGCAGACCCTCACACCTTAACCTATCAGAACTGGTACAACAGAAGTGGCGAACAATATTGTAACTAGACATTTTCTATGTAACAAATACAAACCTTTTCAAACAGCTTTTCCTTTGCTCCTGATTAACAACGATTTGAATAAATACTTAGAAATACAATTTTAAGCTACATTTTCTTTACATATGTCCTACATCATGAGAAACACGCCACACTATTTACAATAGCGTGCCTCAAAATGTCTGCCTTTTTTGCTATATAAGGGGCCAATAAAAGGGGCAAGAAATGTCCAGTAAATAAGTGCTTTTTCCACAAAACATCCAATTTTTTTATATCTATTAGTAATTCACAAGTTACTACAAGTCACAAAAGTGTAATAATAGTTTAATATGAAGAAAAGCATAAAATCCAGATTTGATTTTAAGCTAGTGACAAAACCTTTAATAACATCTTGATTTGTGGATCTATTTCCTAAAATGTGCCTAACGTAATGATGGTGAACACATTTACGCTGAAATTTACGCCAAACATTTGTACAGTGGACTAAGTAAAGCAAACTATATGCCCCGGCAAGTTCAATTTAAAGGAAGGCAGCAGCAATGTTTCTTCATGTGGGAGTGGAGCCACACATCTCTCTTCCTCCTCCTGGTTCAGCTTTGAATTGAGGTGAGGATAATCCGATTTCAGATCGGGCTCGGGTGCCATCTCCTCTGTCAGACAGCTGAGCTGCTTCACCTTTTTCCCTGTCGGGCTCTTGTCTTTTAATGGGCCATTGAGACAATGCTCATCCTCCTCTCATCTCCTCATCACCCCGTACATCTTCATCCCTCCCTCGTGTAATTCCCCTATTTGTCTTCATCCGTAAGGCCCAATGACCCTCCCCAAACCCCCGTTCCCTGCTTTCCTAACAGCCTGCGAGGGAATTCATCCAATTACAATCAGTGGCGTGCAATTGGCTGATTAGATCATGGCGGGCAGGCTGGCTGTGTAACAATTTAGCAGAGCCGCTTCAAATCGGATTCCCCTCGCACTTCAAAGGCGTGAGACAATCCGTTAGGACAGGGCCACGGGCGCTGGAGGGGGGGTGGGGGGGGGAAAAGAAGGTGGGGAGCTGAGGACGGCAGCCGGCGGCCAACAGGGACGGGGGCAGAAGGGGGTGGGGGTGGAAATTAAATCTAGAATACCATAGCTTTGGAGGTGGGTCAGCCACCTGTCATGGTCACCATGCCAACCTGCTCCTCAGCACACCTCGGAGTCACGACCTGCCTTGTGGCTGTATCACAACGGCAGCAGCAACATCAAATCACAAAGCCTCAACTTTCATTTTATGTTCGGAGGTGTTGAGGATTTCATTTTGCTTATTCCTGTAGCCAAGAGCATTTTGGGGGTGTGTGTGTCCCTACAGAGGTTGTTGAAATGCCCAGCTGTTTTGTTGCATTTCTATGTTTTACCATGATGCCTTGAGAATTGGACATCCTCCCCCCTTCAGGGACATGGAGTGATTGCGGACAGGGTTATGAGCTTGTTCTGCTTTTTCTCAGAGCTGGCGGTTGACTCCACCAAGCTCCTATGAATCAGGAGTGTAGTGTTACACCGATGAAAGACTTGTTGCTTACATGTCAAGCAGCATTTCTCCTGCCATCCCTATTTCTTCTTCTTCACACTGTCTACGTCCCTATTTGTATCTCCTGCTCTTTATTGCTGTCTCGCCCTCCTTTTCTTTATGATATACGGAGCAGGGTTACCGATCCCTTCCTTGCTTGTGCTCATGAATCAAACGCCGTGCCTTGCCCAGCTGCTCTTCGCTAGGAATGAAGAAGACCCTTTCCAACACTGTGCCACTCACCAATGTCTTTTATCCTTCCACAATAAATAATGTGGAAGCCGAGCATGTGAAAAGAGGAATGTCAAATATACAAAGCCATCTGGGATGCAAGGCGGCACTCTGAACTTGACCCTCAAGGCTTTTTTTTTGTGTGCTAAACCAAAGCATTTAAAGCCACGATTTGCTTCTTATTTGCTTCACCTGTGACCTAAATGTGTTTTTGAGGGATTGAAGTGTCCAATTCTGGTCGTTTCTGCTACTAATATGTAGCTCTGTCTTGTGAACAAGCATGGGACAAGATCTTCCCCCGGAATCTGAGATAGCGTATCGTGGTTCATCCCTGTAGAAAGCTTCTCGATCTGAATGTCCCACCTTTCCGATTTCACATTGAAAAACAGAATTCCCAAAAGCCTCCTTATACAGTTGACTTTCTTGACGGATTGAATACTTTTTTGAGAGGTTGTTGCTCAAACACTACTGTAAAAACTCTTTGCTGACATTTAATCAGTTGACAAATGCTTTCATTAAAGTACAGTAATTTCCAAGAAAAACTACATAGCAAGCAAAAGTGTGCTGTCATTTTTTCAGCTTTTAAACATGTTGAGTGCTAGTGCTATCAGGAAGTTTTATTAAGCATGCAGCAAACTGAAGAGAAGGATAGTTTTGTAGGTTGTTTAATGATTGGAGGATGGTAAAATAAGCTAAAAAGCATTTGCAGTAGAGTATTGAGTGTCAAACTTTGCAGTTTATTAAGTAAGTGGATGTGGAAGGATGGACTTAGTTCAAATGTGAAGATAACATCCCAGACAGTAACTACAATGGGCATGTTTTCTAGGGCTGCCCTGTTTTCGCTCTCGCCCCTGAAATGTCCTGGTTCAAATCCCGTCTGGGACCTTTCTGTGTGGAGTTTGCACCCCGCCTTTGCGCAACAGTACCTGCATTGCCTCCGTGACCTTGAAATGCATCTCCAAGCTATTCATTTAGGACCTCAGATATGGGATTTCGAATACTTAGCGGAATCTGGATTTAAATCTATCTCAAGCTGGTTCCTATAAAGACAATACCTGCTATAAAGAAGCATTTCTAACTACCATTTCTAACTCCATGCCTGTTGACAGGAGTGGCTGCATCTTAAGAGTTCATCTTGTGGCTCTTATGGGCACCTCAGGGAACGTCATGAAAATGGAACGTACCATTGTCGTGCGTGTGGTAAGTGTATGTTACAACCCTTACGGGCGATGCTGTCGTACGGTACGATGCTGACGGACACTATGGTATCGGCTCCTAACTGGCCGCGCACAAATGGTGCACAGATAGGATGTGCAGAGGATACTTAAGTGCCGGTAGGATGTCCACACAAAGTACTCTCTGAGTGTCTAATATCCTCATTTCTAACAGTCAGGCTGCATGCAAAAAGCGCACACTTATCCCTTGGGCAGCAGTAACGGTCTCCTTGTGAAGTGGGCGGTCGAACAAATAAAAAATCCCGACAACACCCACAGCATTTTACCTACTTCGCCCTTACTTACCCTTACCTGTTGTTGCTCAAAGAAAAAAAATGTGTTTGAACATTGTTTCCCTACGGGTTCACTGAGTGATCTATGATCTTCTAAATTCCTGGGGGCTATCTGCGTGCCCCGTACATATTTACCACTTTCTTGCCCAGATCTAACCATGAAGGGAATCATGACTGAGTCAAAGAGCAAGTTGGTCATAACTTAGTTAACAAAAAAAGCGCATGAATATAGTCTGAGATCAATCCAAAAGGCTTGGTTTGATATAAAATCATACCAGAATCAAGCAAAAGTGATGGATGTGGGTGCTTCTGAGCTGATTTTCTGCACTTTTTTAGACATCCTTCCTAATGCCTCCTTCTGCCTGTGGGTTGAGAAAGTTGTTGTGTTGTTATCTCTAAGCCTGTATATGTACACTTTTTGGGGGGAGGGGGGGGGACTATAAATAAGACCATGGGTGAGTGTGTGCTGGACTCTAATAATGCAGAGACAGGTGTCTGGACTCACATTTCTCCTAGTGAAAGATCTTGCCTGCCACTCTTCCCCAAGGCTGCTGTCACACACACTCTCATCACTGACACACACACACACGCACAAAAGATGGCCACCGCTGCCCACTTCACTGGCGTGTTGGCGAACAGTTAAGGTTGAAAGAGCTATGACTTCTTCAACGTTTTAGGAGCTACATTTCCCTTCCGTTTGCGGTGATCCAGCACTTCATCTATCCAAGCGCAGGGAATAACGGCAGGCCATTAACAGCTAACAGCTGTTCCAAAACATTAACAGGAATATTCATTGTACTGATCTTTGGCCTCATGTTGCTGGGAGGGTGATATGATGATGAAACCCACGGCATACAGCAAACCAGACTACGCTAGTTTGTTTTTAAATCCAAGGACAACTCATCATTTGAAAAGAAATGCAAGTTTGAGAAAAGAAATAAATAGAAAAGCAGAAAATATTTTTACCCAAAACTTGACAAGAAAGAAAGCATTGTGGGGCCCTTTGTCGAAAAGCTCCTTGAGGCCCCCTTTCTTCTCAGGGAATTTGTCATAGATCTGCCTGATGTCCACCGACTCCAGATAGGGGTCGCTGTAGGTCGGGTTGGACTGTCCGATGTGAACAAATAAGTGCTTGTTGAACTGGAAAAAAACAAAGGTGGAAATGCATTTTGACAAAAAAAGTAATTCATTAGTTTAAAAGAAAACGTTTAATGAACTCAAAGGGTGTTTTTCCATGCTGAAAAATCTGTAGGTCCATCTTTTCACTTTCTAAAGCATTCTATTACCTTAACATTTGTTCACCCTAAATAAACAAAAACAGCAATATAAAAATGTCAAACTAGCCTTTTCACTTTTGTAATAAGAATTATTTTTGATATGTTTATTGAAAAATAAAAGTGTGAAGTAGTCACCTTATTTTAGTGTTACTAACATTTGATTACAATATAGAGCAATTACAAAATAAAATGAGGCTTGAAATTAAATTTGATCTTTGCTATGGAGCAAAATCCATTAGGAGAAAATCATAATGCACAAAATGTGTCTGCTTAAACAAATCCATTCTGAAATAAATAATTTAACAAACATCCAGTTCTAGTCTGTGTTTAGCTCAGGATCTCCAGTTCCACTTCTTTTTTATTTAGATCTCAGTGGTACATCCCATCAAAAATCCAAACCAGTAGATATAAACTGGGACCACAGTTACTGAGAGACACTCACTTTACGACGTGGCATCTCCACAGATATCAAACGTTAACTGGACTCAACAAATGATTTTTTTTGTTTTATTTACCGGTATGTTGTGTAAAGCAACAGGGAATTTCACCCCCTTGCATTTTGTTCAGTTGTTCAACAAGTTATGGAGGATTGTGATCTTTGATACTTTTTGGCTTAAATTGTCTACTTTGAGGATCTGGAAACCATAGAAGTGTTTTTTCATTCAGAAAGAAAAAAACTATTATTTACTTATTATATTTAGCCATTTATTCCTCCATCACTACTCTGCTTATTTTTATGCTGTGTGAGTGTGTGGAGGGGTTAAAAGCTATGGGAGTTTAAAATAATTGTGGGCCGGACATCCGTCAGTTTTGTTGGTTGACAATAAAACTGTGTTAGAGACGGATTCCAAATGTGATCAACAGGAAGTAAATCTGAGCTCAGAAATGCATCTTTGATCTGGAGCAGAGAACATCTGAACAACAAAAATGTGTGAAACAGAACATTTAGAAACGCTAATAAAACATCCAAGTTTGTTTGTGTTACTCTTCATCAAAGAGAGTAACGGCATACCCCAGTATTGTACTCACAGTCTCTGGGTCTTGAGGTTGCTCCAAGAAGGCGGAGAACTCCAGCATTCGCAGCTTGGAGCTGGCAATACTTCTACCTTGCCAAGGGGGGGCACCAGGAGACATGGACAGCCCTGCTGTACTTTCATAGCCTAGAAAAGCGAAGGCAGGGAGCATAGAAGCAACATGTCTGAAAGTAAAACCTGAAAAAAAGTCTCATCTTTTTCTCCGTGCTTCCTACACTCATCCCAGCGAGATGCTTTGTTTCATCATTTGTGCTGACAAAGCAACAGTCTGTCAACACGACAGAAGGAAGAGGGAGCACGCACCTGCTATTGGGGCCGGGCCAGTCGCTTGCATAGCATAACTCTGGTGGGAGAAGGGCTTAATGCTGAGGAGAAGAGACGGATAAGAGGTAGAGAGAGATTTGTTACACTTGGTCTCAGCCTCATAACCTCAACTGATCAACTCATTAGACCGCCTGACCTCAAAAAAACACAAGGGGGGTGCCAAATATCAAAGAGCTTAAAGGCCCACTCCAATAAAAATGATGCTTTTGGTGTTTTTAACATGTTTTTAGAGATTTTTCTGATGATAGAGGACATTTATGGAGGAAAAGGACACATAAAATGACATTTCTTAGTATTTCTTTATTTAATTCGAATGAGGGGCAGACGAATAAAATGCAGTTGGTATAAGCTTGTAGGTGTGAACGCTCCATTCTGATGCATCCACTTACAGACAAACAGAGCCATGTGCGTCTTTGTTTTCCCCGTCAGAGCTGACATCTGGCTCAAAACAGCTAGATAGCTCCAATATTGTTAGCCATTTTGTTGCACCAATAGTATTGGCTTAGGGTGTGAGAGACTGTAAGCTAGCAGGAGTGAGTGTAAACAGATGGATGACGGGAAGTTGGGGGAGCCTACTCTACATCAACAGTCCCACCCACAACTTAGAGGCAAATTTGTCCTAGAAAACAACACTTTTTTTTTTTAGTTTGGCTGAAATCATAATTAAAAAACAATGGGATTGTTTTTTAATCAGATCAAAAGATGATCGGAGTGGGACTTTAAGATAATCTCGCAGAACAAAAAGAATAGCCCCTTACTCTTCATGGCTTCCTGGCTGTCCGGGAAGAGCCCCATGCCAGAACTGACAAAACAAAAATAAATATCAAAGAAATTAGAGTGAAACCCCATTATTCCAGCTGGTTTCAGGCTACTGCATTGGATTCCACCTTCAAAATAAAAACATGAGCTGTCATATGTTTGGCAAAAAATCAAACTTCTTATATTTGATAACATTTTATATTAAAAAAAACATAAACAAAGAGACCAAGATAAAATAGGAAGATTAAACCCTGAATAATGCCTAATAGTGATTTGCACACCATCAATCATTATGTAAATTTGATTATGTTTGATAATTAATAATAACATTTTCATTTTGAAAAACTATGACATTATACATGTAGTTTAATCACTTCTACTAAGGCCTAGTTGGGTGGTGAAGAGGTCATTTTTATGTTTTGTCTTACTTTTAGGGGTTGCACTACTTGCATCCATGCATTTGTAATGAAAAAAGTAACTAGTGGCTGTGAATGAGAGGATGCTGGTGACACTGAAGTAAGACTCACCCCACCAGCAGTGGGGTAAACCGGTCTAGAGAGGCCCTGGAGAGTCATCTTGTTCTGGAAGGCTGTGGGGGAGATGATCTGGGCTGAGGACATGGTGGCCATACTCTGGAGAGCCTTGTCCTTGGCAGCTTGGTCCTACAGAGACAGGAGGGCCGTGGACATTAGATAAACTGACAGAGGGACAACACTCGCCAGACTCAATTCAAGGAAGCGGCCTGCTTTCACGCTTAACGCAGAGCCCTAAAAAAGGAAAAGGAGCAGCGGTCTTGCATCACGGGTGAATCCATGCCAGGCCCAGAACTGGAAAGAAGTTAATGTTACAGTCAAGGGCCTTTGGGTCGAGAGTTAAGTTTATTGCTTTGGCAGCATGAGCCAGTGATGACAACTAGCTTCTATTGGAAGTCATACAAGAAGTCAAGGCAGACATCACGGTGACATGCAAATTTGGCTTTTCACAACACCGTTTGAGTCTAAAAACGAATTAACAAAAATAAAGACTATGGTATACCACAAAGCAACGTGTTAGGACACTCCCGGTTTTCAATCCACCCCTCAGCACTTTCCAAACCACACAAGCACACAGGCACTCGCCGCCCTGCCCGAATGTGCAAGGCCACATGGTGCATTCTCCGTCAGAAGTGACTAACACAAGGGCATAGCTGAAATATGGGGGGGTACATGTGGCAGGGATCTCAGTTACACCATAGACGTGTTTAAAAAGGGCTGTCACAGGGGCCAACCCTGTGACCGGCACAGAGCTCTGCCAAATAAACCCTCGTGGCTTCTGTCCAAGGTGAGGGACTGTCCTGCCTCAGCTGAGAGTCTGTGAGCAAACGCCAACCAGAAATGCAAACTGAGAAAGTGCTGGGGAGACAGAGATGTGTTAGCTCCCGGTGAACCGCAAAGGAAAACTTTTATTGCCACACCTAAAGCGAATAACCGTGGCATTAATTTGCTCCCTGGAAATGTAATTTATTTGTTGATAATCCGGCATGGAGGGCCTCAGGCTTTGTGAGATATGTTCGCATTTCATCAAATTGAGTCTGAATCTGCTTTTGAAACTCGAGCCAATTATTGGGTGCAATTAAAAGAGTCAGTCATTTTAGTTAATGGAATATGAACACAAAGGCTGGGGATGTCCAAATGAACTTTAACAATAGATGACGCTCAATAATTAGATGAAACAAGCTCAGCTGCATTTTGAAGTGGCGGCCTGTTGTCTCACAAGAAAAAAAGCTCTTAAGATGTTAAGTTAAGATCCTTGCTGATGCTGCTTTGCTCCAACTACTTTTACATTTTTTTTTTGTCAGGGACCTTGGCTCAAAGTCATACGAATTGGATTTAATTTATGACAGCACCAGTCACTGCACCTGGTTATTTGTCTGTGATGTCACCAATTGCTTTGAACCTAAGGAGCACAGGGTAAAATTGGCCATTGTCCTAAAACTGGTTACCTTGTCTAGTTTGGTATCATCGAGTTTAGGCTTTAGAATGTTTTGTGTCCATTTTTAACCGAACTGTTTTAAAATACTGGACTTAAAATCACACAAAAAGAAAACAAATCCAAGTCCGATTTTCCATTTCGGTCACAGTGAGTCATCACAGAAATGTAAGGAAAAAAAATACTTTTTCTAAACTTAATAGGAAAATGTAGTGTGCAACTTTAAAAAAATTAGATGGACATTTTATAGAAACAAAAAAGTATGGACCGATAAAGTATTTTTTATTAAAATGCCTGAGGCATTTTTGTACTGCTGTTCCTAAATCAAGTTTCAAAATAAGATGGAACACAAAAAAAGCCACTAACTGCCCTCCCCAAAAAATTTTTTTCAGTTGAACACACATGACCACAACACAACAATGTTCACATTTTGGCAAACGACGAACCCCTCCACAACTTTTAGCATTTAACATTTTTATTTTTAAATTGTTCATATTCACAATAGGATCCCACAGGATAATGCAATAACTTTTTTACTTGAAGGCTAATTCCACACTTGTTGCTGTCAGGGTTCAGTTATTTTTTTAAATTAATGTGCATCGGTTTCACAACGTGTCGGTTAAAACCACTGACTGTGTAAGGAAAGGGAGTGGCTCCTCCCCTCTCATGCCCCAAACAGGAAGTACCTGCTGGCTCCAAAAAGCCAAAATCCCACATACTTCTATAGAGACATAAACAGCTGTTACTCAGTTATTCTATAGGTCAGACTAACCATTTTTTCTCTGATACATTTTTTTAACATCTTCTTGCTAATCCTCATTTTTTTCCTTTTTTTTTCAATAGTGCCAGTTACTTAAGTTATACACTGACCAATCGGATGCCTCAATTAAAGCATGTAGTTTCACATCGAACATTCAAAACATTTGATTGACAGATTTAGTGTAGCTTGCTTTCAAGTGGTAGGGGTGTGGCCTTCCAACCAGATCACTACTGATTGGTGAGAGCGGTTGCCATAGAAATGTTGACTAGGACCAATCACTGCTTACTAAGGATTTCTGGTTCCAACATGGCAAAGTTCATACTGCAAAAAAATGGTGCCTGAATCACCTCATTTTGTTGGAACCAAAAGTAAGTTATTCTATATGAGTGATGTCACCCTCACTCGTTCCACTCCTCATATACTGTAGTTTCTGTAACTTGATTAGAAAATGATGGAATGATCCAACTTTGTAAGCATGGTTGGGATTGGTAGAAGTGAACATCTAAGCAAAATAAAATCACTTTACATTTTGGTTAATTTGTTGAAAGATTTGATAGAAACAAAAAGAAGGTAACTCACGTAGCGTACCTTCAGCTTCACCTGGATCTCCCGGGCCTTACGCCGGGCAAGGACCTGGATATGACTAGATACCTGGAGGAAAACAACCCAAATAATGTGGTTAGGGTTAGGGCTCTGGGGTTAGTACTATTCTGAGCTTCCCCCCTTTGCTTTTGATGTAGGAATATGTAGAGTTGCTGGAGACTTAGTGAAGATGGAGATGGCATAGGTCCTGGTGCGGTGGTGATGCTACATTTATTTTGTATCATCAATTAAAACCCGCTGTTCACTAAAAATGGGGGCAAAGTTTAAGACTTTCCTTTCCTGTCTGAGAGAAATTTCAACATAAAATTGACTGAAGCCAAGACCATTTTCCTCATTACAGCTAGGTGTCCAGTAAGCCTGCACTGATCAACTCACAATCGCAAATTTATTGCTATCACGATATTAAGCTGTGTAATAGCCATATCGCAAAAGACGTCAAAAATTGCAATGAATGGTTACCTTAAATGTGCTAAAACAATCTTATGGCAGCTTGAAGTACTTAGCGGATCAGAAAAATCCATTTATACATTTATACATTTGAACAATCAGAAAGACGCCTTCACGCTGTTGAACAATCAGATGGAGCCCTATAGATGCTTACCTCCTATGTAGACAAGGATCATTTGGAGTTTATTTTAAGTTATGTTGACTTTTATTTAAATTTAACTGTTGCATTGAAATGGAAATGATGTTTTTAGTTGTTATGTTCATGAATCGCGAGTTATATCATCAGCTCAATATTGATCGCTAATATCGCATATCGCAATTTTTCCTCATATCGTGCAGCCCTAGTGTCAGGTTTATTAACACTTCATATCTGAGTGGCCTGTTGTCCGGTTAAATGTTTATCTACATCATTAATTTACTCTATATTTGAAATATAATTGTGGGGCGGGGCTTTAAATTGACAGGTGACAACATATCCTCTTTATCCCTTGTGCTATCTTAGATGACCCCACCCTTACATTGACGTGTTCTTCCTACCATGACAAAGGTGAATAAAGGTGGAAAGATTTCATGTAATCCATGGACACCAGTGAAGATCACAAATCATTGAAGAAAAAAGGTTCAGAGCACTGTCTAGTGGGTCTAGATGACCCAACTCCCAATGCTAAAGTGCCTAGGATAGCACAAGGGTTACATCAGGCTTACAAGGGTTGCTTCTACAGCAACTGCTACCCTCGCTTTGCCCCTCCATTACCGAGGTTTGGTGAATTTTTTCGGGGGGTGGGACATATAAAGTTAGTGGGTCACATGACCGCAATATAGCAATCAAGACGAGTGGATTGCTAATTTAACTAAGTAAGATTTTTTAATAGGTTTGTCAGGATTGTAGCATAGATTGACGTTTATTTGATTATTTATTACGAAAGATAAGCAATAAACAAGATGGACGACAACAGAACATACCTCTTTGTGATTCACATAAATTGCAGAAACTGTGTTGAAAATGAATTTTTGTGCAAAATAAAAACTCTTTATTTGTAACACAGCAGCCAGTCATGTTTTAATGCTGACGAACCAGCAGGTATACCTCCATACCTTCAGAGTGTCTTAATGTTAACGACTTATCAGTCTCTGATTTACTAAGTTGGCCAGTGGACTTATAGCGAATGCCCGGTTTCTCCACATCCATCAATGCTGCATACATCACTTCTTCCATATCAGATACTAAAATGAGGATAGAGTTCCAAATCCCTCGCCATCCCACCTCAGCCTCCTGTCTAGATCACTGTATTCCCCAACTCCTTTCCCCTTCTAACAAGCACTGGGTCCAAGAGGTGGTGAAGAAACAACACCGACACACGATCCTATAGCATCTGTGCATTGGGCCCTAGCCATAAATCAATCAACATCTCCAGCTCTCCAAACAGGAGGAGGGTCTGGTGAGGTGCTGGAGGTGGGCTGTGGGCATCACTCACTAGGATTTTATGGAGAAGTTCTAAAATAAGGGTCTGGCAAGTGGTATTTCCAGAAAACTCACCTGCTTCCTGGTTCGTGTCTTCCCCGTACGAAGTTTGATGTACCGTGCAATCAGCTCATTCCGTCCTACAGCGAGTCAAGAGACAAATCAGTTTAATCCCAAATCATCAGTTTGTCTTAGTAGAATAATTGACCTTTAGTTTAATTCAATACTATTTTAATGCAACTCAAGCTGATTCAAAGAGAAAATAAAAATGAAAATAGACACTCAAATTGAACATTTTTATAGCTAAAAATGTGTTTTATTGTTAAAACATTTACTTAAAAAAGATTAAACAAGCCCAATACCAACTAAAATAAGTGAGTTATTTCCTAGTTTTAAACAGTTTCCCCATGATACATAACACAGTTTGAGTTTTGCTTGAATTAAATGTATTAAACCTATTCATTAAAAGTTGAAAATTGTGTAAAATATGACCAGATGATCCAACATTTACATTGAAGTAGCGGTCAGCTCAGACTGCTCAGACTTCCTGACTACAGTAAACTGATAACAGGGACAAATGAGGCCACAAAAAGCCATGAAATATTTTTGTGCACATTTCTGCACAATTACCCATCCCTAATTAGTTAAACCAATGCCTAAAATGTTTCCCACACGCACAGCTGAGCGTGCACATATCTGCGTAGCCTGTGTATGCACATCCGGTAAGTTCTGCACTCAAAAACGCGTGCAGAAACGCAGCGGCGAAGCTGTCAAGTGCGTCAACACCTCAAGCTGCAGGCGTAAGTTAATCACTAAGTATACACTTCTGTCTGAGTGAGAGCTTGCATCAGCCTCAGACCGAGACCCCGAGCGCTCACTTAGCTCATATCTCTGGGGTGAGTGTGTGTCTGCGCCCTGCTGACAGACAAGTCACGCTGGCGGAGCAGGTGGAAGCTGCAGCCATGCGATCCTCAGACCGGACTCAGGACAGACGATGACCAGAAGGCTGGGCAGGACCGGTGCACCCACGAGGCAGCTGGTGTGTGTGTGTGTGTATGTGTGTGTATGTCAATGCTAGAGGAATGTGCCTTTAACCCCTCCACCCCACATTTTAAATTGAGCTGCTACAACCTTGTTGGATGGAAAAATCAAGCAAAGGTGGAAATGGGCAAATCTATGCTTCAAATTAAAACACAAATCAAATTTGAATGAAACATTAGTATTGTGTGTGACATCACAGAAAAGATGAAAAGTGTTGGTGAGAACAGGAAGAACTTGGTCACTTGAATTTCATAGTTTTTTCTTCAAGAGTTATTGTAATTCTGAAGCTACGGACACACCGTAGCTTTCTTTTATTTCTTTACATGATCATTTTGAGTTTGTCTTTCATGATCAACTTTCAAACAGTTGGAACTACCGTGAATGAAAAAGGGACACTATCCCGACGTTACTACCATATCTAAGTCCCTGTTTTGTCCAATTTTGTCCTGGTTTAACTTCCAGCGCCTGTTCAACAGCCGTGCGTTTTGTACGTAGAGCCCGGAAACGGTTGTAAAAACCTGTGTAGCTTCATGTGAATGCAAAAGTTTTAAACGCTAAAGCCCAAAACGCACACACACACCTTTGTTAAAAACGTCTCTCTGAAGGAATCTTTACTAGTCATAGAATTACAATCATTTTTTTTTAAATAAAAAAAAACACATCTTACAAACTAAATCTATCTCAACAGAACACACACAAACATTTAACATGTGTTTGCATCACCGCTATTTTTTGTGATGAACACTAACTGATGGACTTATCTCTGACGTTTTTGTGTCGCTTAATGCGCCTTATAGTTCAGTTCGCCTTATTTATGACATTGGTTTTAAAACAGAACATTTATTGATGGTCCTATAATGTGGTGCACCCTATGACACGAAAATTACGCTAAACATAACAAAAAGTGGTAGTAGCTTTAAAATTGACTGGCATTTAGATAGGGGATATATATATATATATATATATATATATATATATATATATATATATATATATGTATGTGTGTGTGTGTATGTATACAATATCAAACAGAAAAGAGTATGCATTCGAATGGTGAAGTATTTGTATGTTTGCAGCAGTTACACTTTGTGTTTTTGCATCAATAAAACTGTAAATAAACAAATAAATCCGACATGTCATTCCTAAAGTTCTTGATAAGAGAGCAACTGCATTACATATAAAAAAAGGAGAAATAAAAAAAAAGAAAAATTAATGGTAACACTTATATAAGAGTTTAAGTTTTTCTGTGATGCTGTTTTTCCTTTCTAGTTTAAGTTTTAGCTGGAAGCCAGAATAAACACGAGAGAAGCAGTCAACGTTGTTTCTCTCCATAAAGCGTTCTTGAAACACACTCGGGGTATACAGTCAAAAATCTCCCAGCTGCAGGACTGGCTTTGTGAGGCTTTGGTGGACTTAAAGCCTTTGTGAGGAGTTGGGCTCACCCATTGGTCCACAATGCGCACACAGATATAGACATTTCTTGACAGAAACCAGCCCAGGTGCTTCTTATATTGTGTTTTTTTTTTTGTCTCAGTTCCTCAAGTGTATCACAATCATCAGAAGGAGACAGTTGATTGTTTGAGCCCCTTAATAAACATTTCTTTACTTCCTAGAGAATTAGGGAACAAATCCACGTGTTCTCGCTGTCATACACCTGAAAATAGAGCCTTTGGAGAAGTCCTCACAGTAGATGACCTCAAATGAACAGTAAGTTGCCTGGATTGGATTTCTCACAACAGAGTAGCAGGGTTCTCCAGCTCCCTACAATTAATCTTCCCTGTGTACGGTGGAATGTACGTTTCCAGCAGGGACTTTCATTGCCGCTGTGTGAGAATATTGAGCAGGGCTAAAGTTTTATGCAGGACTAGAGATAAGAAGATTTGTTCATTTGAACTGTGGTAGTTTTTTAACGGTGCTGTGGACTGGAAACCCTCCTACACCTGTGCCTCATTACTGTCAAACTTTATCGACACGTTTAAGGATTTGTGAGGTCAAGTTTGACCTCAAATGTAATAGGAAAATTTGGTAACAATGTTTTTAAAGGTTGTTTTGGCAAAACAAACTAAGGGACCCTTTTTTGATATCAATCTGGCAGTGACTCCTCCAAAGGTGGAAAAGTTGGCGTTTCGAGCATTGAACAGCCTCATGGGGTCAAAGTCTTTCTGCTGCGTGCCCTCGTATCGGATGCCGTTGGCGCTCTTGGTGTGAGTGCTTGGGGAAGGGCTCACCAAAATACCCTCCAACACACCCATGAGATCAGAGGGCGACTCAGTCACACAACGATGAGATCATGGTATCCAACAGGACAAGCACAGACGGGGGAAGCTGTGCCGGGCAGGAAAATCTGCAGGAACTTTAAACCATCGTCCACTGAGCCACAGTTTGATGTTGTTTATCACGCTGTCTGCTGCCACGGACAGGTTGGAAGGGGGGGGATCAGATTGTGGAAACTTTTCTTAAGGGCATGACAAGTGCCACAGTTTTCTAGTGTTCAATTTGTTTAGTGACGCTTTTAGAATATAAGTTCCCATCAATATTTAAGGAAACTAGGTCATATTCATCCAAAACATTTCAGTAAAGAACTGTATTAGTCTGTCAACAGTTTGTATGTTGTGTGGATAGCAGCATTTAATTTGCAAGCCTAACAAAAAACACAAACCTTAATTACAGCATTTCAACCACAGCAGTATTTTCTTAACTAACCTCATCTTTTCCTGGCTCACAGCCTAAATAAAACACTGAGTAGTAATTAAGGATGTCAGAACAAACAAGCAAAAACTTTATTAGATATTATCAACATTGCATTAATGAAAAGAAGCCCGGAATAAATGATTAAGATGCTTTTATGTATGTTTACTAAGGTGAGATTGTGAACAGGCAAAATACCCAATAGATTTGATTTGAAATCTGTCTCCCTCCATAAACCTTTTAGAATAAATTCAAAACTTTTACATCTTTATTTTAAAAAGGAATGTAATCTTTGGCTAACATGAATTTACTTGTAGTATTTAAGTAGAGAAACCAAACAATAAGTCTGTGATTGTCACAAAAGTGACATGGCCTACTCCAAAATATATTCTCTATCCTCTGTGTTTACAGTGCCGGATCTTTATGTCTACTGGGCCTGCACAGTAAATCTAAACTCTATCGTCATGGCAATATCAGCTTGTACGATACGTGGATCGCAAAAGACATCTTAAAATACAATAAATGGTTACCGTAAATGTTTACACACATGCTAATGCTATTTCACGTCAACTTGAAGTATTTACCCCATTAAATATAACCCACCAATTCATGATATTTTCCCTTTGGGGTCACCCGGCTGCCAGAACCTAACTTGGCCAATGTTGGTTGAAAGTGTCACAGAGCCACACAATCACACACCCATGCACACTCACAGTCACAACTAGGGACAATTTAGAGTAATCAATCAAATTACAAGCATGTTTTTGGACTCTTGGAGGAAGTCGGGAATGCCTGGAAAAAACCCACGCGTGCATGGTGACAGCATGCAAACTCCACACACAGGTCCCAGTTGGGATTTGAACCGGGGAGCTTTTCCCTCCCGGGCGCTGACTGCTACACCCACCCCTTTGGCATTTGACCAATCGGATGGACCCCTTAATACCATTGACCAATCGAATGAAGCCCTTTTACATTTGATGCCTGCCTCCTATGTAGACGGGAGTCATTTAGAGAATAAAATACGTTTTTTGTGAAATAGAAATGGTGTATTAGCTTTTTTTGTTTTGCTTTTTGTTTATGTATAGCAAGTTATATCGTCATCGCAATTTTGATCACTAATATCATACATCAAGGTTTTTTTATTGTGCAACCCTAATAAAAATATGTTTTCATTGAATAAAACAAACAAAAGTGGTGGGACAATTTAATTCGAAGGAATTGCTTTTTTTATGTAAAAAAATGTTTTCTTTTCGTCTGGCATGCTGGTCAGGGTCAAGCAGAGGTGGATGGGGTGAATCAAGGAGGCCTGAAGTGTTCTTTCCAAAGTCAACCTCTGGGCCTGCTGCTCATAAATCTGCCCTTCCTCAGTGGGGCTGCGGTCACTGCAGGCCTCGTCTGATCTCACTCTCTCCGTCTCGGTCTTCCTTCCTCAGCTCGCTGCATTCCTGACATTCCAGTTTACTGACTGGTCAACACAAGGTCCTGCATCTGCTGCTCTGACATGTCCTGTTTATGTGTGTACAACAACAAGCCAATGTGCGTGAACAAAGTTATGGGGAACGAAGCGATTAAGTCTGGGGCATTGTTATTGCACTAAAAGTCTCCGAACTGCTTTGGGGAAAGACGCATTTAATCTTTAGACAAACCCCCCCTAAATGTTTGCCCCCTTTGATGTTTATGTTATTGCAAAGTATACACTTTCCTGTGTCTGCAGAGGAAAACAGAAAAGAATCACTAATAGATGGCAGGAATGTTTAAGTAAAGTGTCATTTCCCCTCCACAAACAGACTGACCACAGTTTACTCCACCATGAAAAAACCTCTATGAAGGTTTAAACTCAAACACAGAACAACAAATCCAGAAGGTACGTTACAACGCAAGAAAATGTCCATCCTCTAAATATATGAGACATCAGAAAACAAATGCAAAATATCAATTTGCATGAAGTTTTTTAAACATTTACTGATAATTGACTGATAATTGATTACTGATTAGACATCTTCAATCTCTTCCTGCAATTCATTTATTTAGACTGGAGAACTAAGCAACAACAATATTCCAGTTTTACTCTATTTTCTTCTTCTTCTAATTTTTTGTGAGACTGTAAAGCATTTATCAATTGTTTAAAGGAAAAACTACTTTAGGTTATAGAGCAACTCTGATGAAAATTGTGTTTTTAGCATTTTCCCGTGGTACTTTTCCAAAGATGAAGGACATATCTAAAGAAAATGAATCTTTATTTAAATTATGTTAAAGAAGGAGCGGATTAAAAATTCTAGTTTGAAAATGTTTTATTTGTTTAGTAGCTCATATCCTGGGCTGCTACTTACATTTGAGTTAAATCCTTTTTTTATTTCTTTCTTTCCTGGTACTTACTTGTACAACAGCAAAAAACAAATACAGAAAAGCATATTTCACTGCAAATGATGGATAATGGTTTTCAACTAGTGCTTTTCTCTGACCTTTTAGTCCTGCTGTGCCAACGGTTCAGCCTTTGCGTTTTGGCTAAGTGAGTAATGCCACATCAATGCAGGTTGCCAATGAGTGTCAACTTCACATCAAGTTCTTACATTTTTAGTGAGAAGAAAGATGGAGGGCAGATAAATAAATTATGTCCTTCTGAGTAGCAACAGATAATTACATGCTAGCTAGATAGCTAGGGTTTCTGCTTACCTAAAATATTCCATCAAGATGCTATCATTATTTATTACTCCACAATTAGTTTTGCGTAGTTAGAAAGTTATCAAAGACTTGTCTATTTACCTAAAAAGTATAGTTTAAAAGATAATACATGTGTGAACATAAACCAGTGGGGGGATTTTCACTGTGAAGCAGACTTTGGACTCAGCGAGCCAATACCAGGAAGTGCAACCCAACCCAGCAGACCAGTCACTGTTGCCCCAGGCAGAAATAAGTTGACTTGTTGATAAGTTTTTCTGTAGAAAAGGCTGCAACATGGGGAAGAAAGAGAGACTACATCATTGATTCAACAATGACCAAAGTGTAACCTCTTCATTTCATCACTTTTTGTTTCTGCAAAACTTTGACCAACTAAAGTTAAACAAAGTAAAATGCTGTTTTACTGAATTTTTTTCATTTGCTTTGCACTTTTTCATATCAAATAAATAAGGTTTAATACTGTCAAGGAAAACCCTAATAATTCCTCACAGGAAAACTAGATAAGGTTACTATTGAATCTCTCACATTACTGTCAAAGTTTAGACCCTAGCGAGGACTTGTTGCAAATGCCTGCTGAGATTAGCATCACTTAATATTGAGTCAAAGATCATTTATTTTTTATATTTAATAGCAGAAAAATCTGCCATTGTTGAGAGGACTTGCATTGACATTGCATCTTGTCCTTTTTCCTTCACGTTGTGAGTGACAAACTTGAAATGTGAGCAGAAACTGCTCCTCATCCACAGGGACGAAACCAAAAAGCTGCATGAAACATGGAATGACTTAATAGCAGATGCAGCTATAATAAAAAATAATGATCGATAAAAACAAAATAATTATGATTGCACAAATGGCACATAAATCCCACTTGCAGATGTGGGCGGAGGTGGGGGCGGGGTTGTGTTTTCAGTGTGACAGTGTTTGGATGTCTGCTTGGGACTTGTTGGACCACTGTTGCAGCCTGGGGTCTTTGGATTGCAGGGCTCCTCTTATGCTGAGCAGCACAAGAGGCAAGAATGCTTTTGTCGGCAGATCCACATCAAATCGCCATTGGAGCACACAGCCTGTACTGCATCCGTGACGCCGTCCACAATAAGTACGTTCATGGATCTGTAGAGTAGAATGAATCCGCGGATACCCAAGAACATACAAACAGAAAACAGGGTAATACAACATTCCCTTCAGCTGAGAGTTTAGATTTTGGAAGGTGATGTAAACACATTCCTTGCGGTCTGCTGTGTGAAGACTCAATATCGCACTGTTCAGCAAAGAATTCATTCCCTAGAGTGGAATCCAAACTGAAATATGTCACTCAAGGCTGACAGTCAGATTTTTTTTTATGTTTTGTCTATTAATCTTATTGAGAGACTGAAACATTTATGTCAGGATGGAACAATCTTGTGCATGTCTTCAAAGATATTCTCAGCTGATATTTGATTTAGCTACCTGATTTCACACACCTATCACTGCTTTCACATTAGCAACACCTCGAAGCAGCTGTTCATTGATTGTGGCGGATAGAATGGCTGTTAGCCCGTGATAACCACAGGAATAGTGATAATAGAGAGATGGCAGGGCCCTTGCAAACCGCAATGGAAGGGCGCCGTGGCTGCTTGAGGCCACCGGGGCCAGTGTGGGCCATGCATGAGTTTAGTCCTGCCCTTTTCTCAAGTCGTAAATCTGGGTTTTTCACAAGGCTGTCAAGCTGAACTCAGAGAGCAGCTGGAGGGCCAAGTGAAAGGCAGACCGACCACCTGATAGACTGGAAGGGACAAACGGTTACTCATAGAGGACACGGAGAAGGGGCAGAGATAAAGAGATATGATGGCCTCGAGTTGGGAGCAGTGTAAACCACTGAAAGTAACCAACACACAACCGTCTCATCTCAAGCCCAGGGACAGGTGTGAGACAGTGCTACTGCGCCTAAGGCCTCGCTAAACGCCACTGCCCACCTTGGTGTTTATTCGTCTACGCCTCCTCCTCCCCTCCAGGCACTCAAAGGGTAAACGTCTATTCTGGTTTAGGGTTACATTCAAGCTGCCTTGAACCCCCGGGCTTCCAACCACACATACCATTCCGGACAAGCCGATGCACTCCCTGTTGTGCATCACCTGCCCCTGACCCCCGCACAGAGGAAGGGAGCCCTCAGTGCCTTCCTTCAACCAACGCTGCCAACTAAGCAGCCCCTAGTGATTTTAACAGAGACAGACAGTTACCCCTCTCTCCTCAACTATTACCACAGGCCTTATAAGGTTGTGGGTGTTGATCAGACAATAATAGTGACCTCAGTAAATGGCTAAGCTAGGCTAAGAAAGGCTAAACTGGTTAAGGGGGCTGTCTGGCGCAGCGACAAACCAAGGTGATGACAGAGGCTGTCTGAAAGCACCATCGCCTCCGTCCACCCAGTTTTCCACCGAGCGGATCCGCTATCAAACAGGCTGACAGCGGCCAAGCCAGCTGTCACCGACTGTCTTTCAGCAACTCATTGTAGTCACCTCACCTTACCAACACCTGTTTGGAAGTGACATCATCCGGAAAGTAACGGGAAAATCAAAGTCCGGTTGTTGCCACATTTTGGGGCTCAGTGAAACTTAAGGATAGAAGCTCCACTGGTTTTTATAAAAGTTCATCAAAATTGCAACCAGTTCACTAAGTTGTTTATTTAACACATGCTTCCAATAAAGGAATTGGAAGGCATGCTCTACATTTATTGCATGTAGTTGTTGTACGCCTGCTTTGGTGCTTTGTGTTTTGGGACCAAGTGGCACCAACAGCTGCACAGGAAGTGGGAGCAATGTGAAGAATGAGCACAAGAAGCAAGGATGAACATACATGTGTGCAAAAGAAAGCTTGAGAAAAAACCTGTCAGATCGTATTAGGAATGGTTCTTACCGAGAAATGTTTGGCAGTGAATGTCTTGCTTTATTCCCACGACTTGTGTGATTTTTGAAGGATGTTCAGAGCTGACATGACCTTTTTCCAAAGCTTTAAATGTGGAACAACTCATTTGAATTGTACTGTTTTAAAAGTTTTAGATGAGGTTTAGTTATTTTTAAGTAGGTCAAGTATTTTCAATGTTCTTGACTGTAGAAAGTCCTCCATCAAAGCCAACCATGTTCTATTGTTAGTCAAGGTTTTTGTGAACATAACCTAAGTGACCAAAGTGAAACCCTAACAACAAATATACACAGTCCTACTCCAAAGTGGTATTAAAAATATGTATTTTTCAAGTTATGAATCAAGGAAGTCAGGCATGAACATGCATTAAAATTTGGATTTTAAATGAATGTTAGTGTTACTATTGTTACATTTATTTTGCAACAGAAAAATGAATTTCCTCTGGAGTTAACTAAGTTGCATCAAAAATCTAATATTGATTCTATTTTGATTTTGGTTCTTAATATTAATTATTATTACGTCGTCTGATTTAACTGTAACCTCTCACCTTTTTACTGCTGACCCCTGAACTTTTAAATCTTGTCTTTTAACATAAAAAAAATGTTTTAGAACATTTGAAATAATGAACTTCTCTCTGTTATTTTATTATATTTAATGTTTTATTGTACTTATTTGGTATATCATTATGAAAATTTTGTGACATTAGTGTATGAATTTGCCTATTAATGGGCTTCAGCCTGTTGGCGAAAATGTATAAATAAATAAATAAATAAATAAATAAATAAATAAATAAATAAATAAATACATAAATACATAAATAAATAAATAAACAAATAAATAAATAAATAAATAAATAAACAAGTTATTTTGATAGTTACAACTGTGAATAAAGGTGGTGAAGTCCTTCTAAATTCTGGACATGATGTATAGGGATAGAAAGCATGCGTCTTTTAGTTAATGTATGAAAAGAAATATTAGCTTGAGAGCTTTTTAATGTGTGTCAATACTTGCATTTCAGTTAGTCACAACTTGCATATTTATTTATTGTGTGAAATAATGTCTCATATAAAGGAGTGGTTGTGGTGCAGAGCTAGAGTGGTGAACCTCTTAATCAGAAGGTTGCAGGTTCAGGTCCAATGTCTTATTACTTTTGTGCATGTGAACTTTGCTTAAAAAAGGACAAAGGAACACAGACATACTGCAGAAAGGATGTGCGTACCGTACATCTTGCCCTCATCAGAGAGGATGATCTTGCGGCGGCCGCAGGGTGGATAGATGGCCAGAGCCTCCTGAAAACTCTGCTCAATGTCAGGGCTCCACACGCCCTCTGCATCGTTCTCCAGGGGTTTGTCAAGTCCATCCCCCAGCTCCTCACTCCCACCCCTGGGGGAGGGAGCCGGCACCCACTCCGCAGACGTGGTGGGACGATGGAGAGGGAACCTCTGAGCGAGGGCTGGAAAGGCAAGGTTTGCAGGGTGTGGCAGGAGGTGGTGGAGGGGAGAAATCTGCAGGAAGGGCAGCGGCTGGTCTAAAATCCACAGGTGTGATGAAGACAAAGAGGGTCTGGATTCAAATGAACTGGAAAGAAAAAGAAAAGGAAATTTAAGCTGGCTTTAAATGGAGTCTTACATTTCCGAGTTCATTAAAAATGGCAGCAATTCTATTTTGACACTAAACCAACAGTCAACAGAGAAAGGTTACAGGAGGGCACTGGAGTCAAAACTAATTCACACCCTGTTTTCTGTTTTTCGCATGTCAAAACAGTCTAGAAAAATCTGTGGGGACCAAATGAAACTGCTGCTGGCTGCACCTCTTCCTATTGAAAAACATACAGAAGAAAAATGGGGGGGGGGGAACCCAAGCACAATGGTAGGACACAGTGAAGACACAACCATCAGGATCACGCA